>JANEHU010000920.1:0-160495 GCA_027563435.1 Nasonovia ribisnigri | reverse complement strand
ATATTAAAAATACATAGGCACAATTTTTTTTTATAAAGCATTTAAAGTTCGAATTTTGACCAAATTCATCAAAATCTCGAAAATTATAAATTATAATGCAATTAAACAATTATAAAATGGTCAGTTTTTATAACTAAGGATTGAAAATTTAAAACAAAGATTCTAATAAATAGCACATACTGTAAACAAAAAATCTAAAAAAAATATATAAACACAGTTATTTTTACAGACATTTTAAGTTTAAATTTGGACGAAATTACATATTAAAATCAATTTTAACGAGTAAAAGTATATATGTATTATAATATTTTTCTAGTATCACTGATAATTTAAGATTAATAATTAAATAATATGAATAATATTAATTCAACTTAGCAGTCTGTAAAATAATAATATCAATATACATAATTTAAAATATCTTAGACTGACATACCGTCTCCGCTCAGAATCGTTTTTCGTATACAATGATATTATATCATTGCATTCAAATTTAATACCATCCATTATACAGTGATCTACTTGTAACCTACAGTACAGCAGAGCGACATTCACTTGACCCCCTTTTTTATAATTAAATTCACTTAGAAAATGAAAATATGTTATTAGTTTTATATGTTGATACAATAACACACATAGAAATAGTAACAATTAAATTTGCAACATAATCGCTTATAGGTATAATTATATTTTACTTTTCCAACGTTTTCACTGTGACTTATTTATGTCTACTGTATTAAATAATAATTAAAATCCTTTTTTTAAACACCTTATTACAATAGTAAGTTATTGGTACCACACAAAATCGAACTAATAAATGTGTATTGCCATATTATTGTTAATTGAAGGTAGTTTTAACATATTATATTTTAATTCGTTTTATGTAATGTGTAAGACTCCTTAGTATAAGTGAAATAGTTAATTACATAAAAGTTTGAATAAAAAACTGAATGAAATATATACAATATAATTTATAAACCTATAATCATTTGATAAATAATAATATGAAGGTGTACGTGACACCATCACACGTGACATTGCTGTATGTGTAAAACATCTAAAATTTGAAGGTCAATATGAAATTAGCCCCCACAGACCACAATATTAATATTAAAGAACTAGTTATTCTAAGTATTTCTATAAACAAAAGTCATGTGAATTCTGGAAAATGTATTTCATGTTAAAAAGTTATCTGAAAGAAGATGAGGTCCCGTTAGTATGAGGGTCGTGTACTAGATATTGCGACTAACGCTAGGAGCTGGTGTTAGATGAAAAATAAGTCTGACAATATGTTGTACAATAAACTGAAAATTGCATTATGTAATAGTAATTCTAACTAAATCTAAAAAAAAATTTTAATAATATTTTTCTGGGCTTACATTATTAATAAGAACAAAATTAATTATTTTCACAAAAAATAACTATAACTATAACTATATTTATGTTAATTAGGTATTAATATAATTTGATAAAGTTTATAATTTTTGGTTTTTGAATCAAACAAAATAAAATGGCTACAAAAATAGACCAATATTTGTAATTTTTTATGACATTTTGAAATTTGTATTAAAATAATAAGTGTTTTGAGTAATATTGTATTAACTTTTAAATTTTAAATTTGTTTAATGCAAAAATGTACAATAGTTACATATATTAAAATTGAAATTATTTATATTTTCCAGTAATAAATAAACATGTTTCAATATTTAATTACACAATTTGTCTTATTAAATTATTATAATAATACATGAATATTTATAATACCTTAGAAATATCGGTTATTTTCTAAGTATCTACCTAATTGAAAAAGTTAACAAAACACAAAGGGAAACAGGAATATTTAATCAATAATAGTGTTTTTGATAAAATCGAGTATCGTTAATTTTCTTAATTCAGAAAGAAATAATTGTTATTTAATAATCTATTATGTCTAAAATATTTGATTTTTTTAAGATATAATTATACAGTTGAAATTAAAAAAAAACTTTTTTTTAGGTACCTACATTTTTTGTTACTCTGTTAAATATCAGATTTCTTCTATTTATTTGACAATGATTAATTATATTTTATTAATGCATTTAAAAACCAACAAGGTGAATTTATTATATTTAACGTTTGATAGTTATCTGGAACACCTGGACAGAGATAACAATTTATGATGTCATTGTCATTTTGAAACTATAGAATGTTTTCATATATTATAATGAATATTAAAAATATTAAAATTCGTTTAGATAATAGAGATACGTTAGTATTTTACTTTTTTTAAATAAAAAAATATTATTAGTTAAAAATATAAATTCTTTGAATATGATACAAGGAAATTTATAAATTATTAAGAGAAAGCTGTTAGAATTTTACTTCCCGGAGAATGGATTTTTACGAGTATATGCCGTGAACTATTTTTAATGAGTTTATTATTTCAAAAAATTATTAAGTTTTAAAATATAAAGTTTAAATTTGAATGGTATAAAGAAAAGTGAATTAAAAAATAATGGAAATGCTAAAATATTGTGTAGGTACTTTAAGACCTTCAATATAATTTTTTTTTACATTTTATTGTTTTCTTTTTTCAATCTATAGTTTGCAAATATTTTATTTAAGAGGTTGTTAATATTTTGTAAGAGGATGTGGAGTGCAGACAAGTCATTAAATAATAACAATTGATTATATTTTTACTCATAGTTTTTTTTTTAAGGTTGGACGTAAAAAATTTAAAGAACAAATATAAACACATATAAATGTATTAGGTATGCATTAAAGTACTAGTGGGTTAATTTCATGCGTGTATTTTATAGGTTGTTTATTTCGTAAATAATACGTTCAATGCTCTATGATGCCATGATGGTATTCGACTAGATATGTTTCTATACATAGGTATCGGCCTTCGCTTAACCACGGTTATACATTAACTTGCAAAAGCTCACAATCAATAATAAATATCTAATAATCCTATAAGTGCCATACGCATACCAAAAAATTCTAAATTCTTCTAACAGAATATCCTGCTTTTACAGCAGCATTCTCTTACCGTATAACTTTATATTATAGTTACCTAATGATATGGTGGACCTAATATTTTAATAGGTAAGTTTTGTTATTGTTTTTTTTTGACACCATCGTGGCCCTTACAAAGATAAATCATTGATTGACTACCAAATAGAGTTTTCTGTGATGTCTAATAAATAATAATGTATGGATACTACAAGGTAGGTACCCACCTATGTAATATAAAAATAAGTACAAACTTGAATAATTTAATTTTTATCTTGTTTAGTAAATATAAATTTAGTTTTAAACTAGTATGTCATGGGTAGTATTAATTACGGACGATCTTAGAAGTGTATTTAAAATAATAACGTATAGTACCTATAATAGTTTATTATTTAAGTACATATTCAATAATTATATTAAGGGCGTCGGAGCTGGTGCGTTTTTTAGTACAAAACATGTTTTACAGAAAATTTTCTCATGCCTTGTACAGTAGTCGGATTTCGTTAGTTTTTTTTATTGAAACGAAGAGAATATTTTGCAGGTCGGATTAAAGCCCAATTTTCAAAATTATAATTATAGAAGCTAAAAAATGCTTTATTAAAAATGCACAATATTTGTTCTTTTCAAACGATATTGTTCTACCACTATAGTTAAAGTAAAATTTAAATTCGGCCTTTTATTTGATCTGAAAAATGTTATTTTTATTAAATAAAAATATTAACGAAATTCGACTATTCTACAGGGAGTGAGTGTTTTTCCTGTGAAGTCATTTTAGTTGATATAATACACCCATCACACACTCAATATGTATAGATCTGTAGATTAGTGGGAAAGTATTATAATTAAGGTAGTAAACTAATAACTAAAATATAAAATATAATAATTATCAAATTGTATAGAATTTCGTAAAATTTAGAAAACTGGCACCGACACCCTTAAATCTTAATACAATAATACTAATAACTAATATGATAACTTACAATATTCAGTTCAGGTTATGTTTATGAATACATAATGATAACGAGTTCATTATAGGTACAAGTGGTATAGACTATTATAGATTTATAGACAATAGACAGTAGCATAAAAACATAATTAAAAAAAACGAAACAATAAAATGAGACTAAATCCTATGGGGTATCATCGTACCTACCAGCTACTAGCTTCTATATACGTGCTACCAACATGGTTAGAGATTAAAGAAAACAATTACCTGACGATTTAGCTTATGAAATTAACCTTATATTTATAGGTAATACATTATTATTTGACACTGAAATTAGTTTGACAATAACGATTAGTCGTTACATAATTGACAATTATACAGGTACCTATAATCAGTATACAGCATAATATGCATTTTAGGTTTTATTATGGACTCATAATTTATTGTCTAACTACTATAGGTATTCACTAATACTAAATAGGTAATAACTAATAACTAATGAGTATAATTAAAAGCACTGATGACAGTTGTTAGATACACCTTCTGAATTAAATCAACAGCTAAAAATTAGGTGGTATGTGGTATACAATGAATTGAAAATACGTTTTTCTTTATAATTCCTCAAAATATTTTTAGAAATCCTAAGAATAATATATATTTTTTATAGAAAATTCTGAAAATAGATCCTATGTAAAACGCTGTCTTAAAAAAAAAAAAAATTAGTTAAAATAATTATAGTGTTTACCTACTCTGAAGTGGGTGGATTAGCATAAAGTATACCTAGATACTACTTTGTAGTATATAAAACATGAATACATAACTATATTGCATATATCATGAGTATAGTTCCTATGCCTTTTTTAAAGAGTATAAATAAATCATTTGTTCTTCGTTGTATAGCTATACATCACATACCTATCACTTTTTAGACGTTGAGTATGAGACATTATCTGTTAGTATTGATAATACTCATTAGTTATTACCTTATAGCCGATTGCTGTAATTTAAAAATTAAATACTAAAATGCATTATACCGTACTCACGGTGGTGGTGGTGGGGGGAGGGGGTTAATAATATATTTTGTTCGGCAACCTTGACCCTTCATAGGAATACTCTGTTAACTCTGGTCTACGGGTGCAGATGCACGTTCCATTTTTTGTTCCTTCAACGACCTCGCACATTTTGTCACTGCGGTCATCAAAGGAAACACCAATGACTGTTGTTTAAACTGTTTGAAGAAAGTTAGGTGACCAGGTAGGCCCGAGTCTCCTTCGTTGAAAATGATTAATTTTTTTGCTAAGGCTGATTTAATAACATATACAATGGCTCCTGGTCATTCAATGCATTTTTCAGTCAATATTTTATTTGATTCGCAGTTTTGTACCTTAGTATAATATATTATTATAATATTTTTTTCTTTTTAAAATAATGGATATTTGTCAAACCAGTTTTTAACACAAAATATTATGTTTTTGAGTTGGCTACAAATTTTTTTTATTGGCTGATTTTCGTAACGCTTATAACATTTATTATTGTACCCTTGGTAACCATCCACCAAAAACATATTTTTGATTCATAAACTTTCCTTGCAAAGGAAAATTATCAAGTAGCATGCTACTGATATTATTTGTTTTTTTCTAAACACGCCCAAATTTCAAAATGTACATTTATTTTTAAAACTAAAAGTTCTATAAATAATTTAAGTTACTATAAATTTTAGCATAGGTGCATTATTATCTAAATAGCACTATTATTGCTATTGTATTTTCTCGTTAATAGTCTTTATTGTATTTTAAAGTCACTTTGCATTATGTCTTTTTACTTACAATACTTTAAACATAAAGTTATTGCCTATAAATTATAATATAATATCAGAAATACTATCGAACATTTTTTTTACAAAAAGAGAATTTGAATAAAATCGTTATTAAAGGTTAACCCTCTCCTACCACCAAAGACCATTTTTTTGTCGCCGATAGCCTTCTTTCGAACGTATTAGAAATTATCCACAACCCTCCACATTGAAAATTCCGGAGAATGCCGCACTGATACCTAATACCTACCTGAATAAATTGTATGGTAACTATCGTTATTGTTAAACGAATTTCAGTGTAAAATTCCTAATAATAATAAAATTAATAACATTAAGTGTAAATCTAAGTATTGAACATAATTATATTTTATAAATATAAGGTTAATTTTTAACAAATTTAATTAATACTACCTTACAATTTAAACTTAATACATAAACAGATTGCATGACCTATAATATATACAATATAAATTAAAATATATAAATACGGTTTTTAAATAATATTTTCTATTGATAAAAAAGGCATTGTTTATTAAGCTAATTTATTTTGTTGAACAGTATTTTACTTAAATTATTATGACTCAGTTACACCCAAATATTCAAACAATTTTATAATATAAGAGAATCGAAAAAAGTTGGTATTACATTAGGTACCAAGGTAGGCACCTAACAATAATGGTTTCATAAAACTTTATTCAATAAAAAATTTTTAAAACAAAAGTTTTATTGGCCTTAATTTCTCGATCAGATATATTTTAGTCTAGTTGGTAGGTACTTTTAAAAGGTAATTCTTCTGTGTAAGAAAAAACTAACGATAAGTATTAAATAAATTATTATATATATTTAAGCTTCCTATATCCTCGGGAGAAAAATGTATTTTCCGAGGTGCAAATCAATTTACGACTTCCGAATTTGTGGATACGAATGGTTATGAATTGGTTACTATAAGTAATACCATTTTTTGTGGATGCCAGGGTAACGTATCCTATAATATATTAAGTTATGGTTGAAGTAGGATATTTGGGAATAGTTTACATAATAGCTCAATCAATTTGCATTGTGAAAATTATAATATTCTCTCAGTGGGTGGGTAGGGGTTACCCCCTCACCACGAAATTAAATCTTATATACCCCACTGTGGCACTGTAGGTATATGCTAGAATTTCAGGTACAATAAAGAAATTCCCGGACAAAATACTCCACTTAAAATCTTGGGGATTACTAAAATATTACTAATAAAAAACAGTTATAGGTAGGTATTTCATACGTCGGCAATACTATATTATAATTTTACTGTTTGTTTCCAAATTGTGTGGCCAAGGATATGATTGCTGTAAGCTATGTAAGATTGTGTTGTTAAAACAAAGGAGCGGGCGTAGTTAAAAAAATGACGGGTGATTTTACAATAAACTTCATAATAGTGGTTTGTGAGGACAAATAAAAATGAAATTATGTGTAATTATCTATTTAAAAAAAAATATATATATGTTTTATTACATTTAATATTTTTAGTAAATTGCTCATTTTATAATCATAGCTCATAATTGTGATTAATTTACTTAAAAAATATATTATAACAATGTATAAATAGGGACCTGGGTATCACATATTTTAATAAAAATTTAATTACTTTAGTTTATTTTGTTTATAAATGCTTCTATCTTAAATATAATATTGTTTTAGATACTTATTTTTATATTTTACACTAGGTACCAACTAAAATCAGCCATTGCAATGCCTGATTTGTAACTTTTCCGGTAGATACCATAATAATTACTATAAATAATATACCTACTTACTTTCTATAGCAGAGTAAAAATAGGCACTTCTTTATTATTTAAAAATAAATGTCACATATTTACTTTTTGTTTCATTGACTATTTATATTTCATCAATTATATTAGATAGGTAATTGTCATAAAATACTTGTTTTTTTTAATGACACATATTATAAAATATATGCGATTTTCAAATTATGTGTAATAGCTAGGTATTCACAAAAAACTTTTTACACATAATTGAACTATAATTTGTTAATCAATTAGGTTCCTATCTTGTTAAAATGTTATAGACATTATTAATATAATATTATTATAGTTCACTGTTTTAGTGATTATATCTCAATTTGTCTATATATTTAGTTCGAGTGTTCTTTATTGCTTATTAATTGTAATTATTATTGTTGTTGTATTACAATGTTCAGTTCCTTAGGGTCTGAAAGTCAAAACAATCCATTTCAAGTATTATACATACAATTCTAAAGAAACTCGACATAGGTACATGTATCATATCCCATTGGCACAGTATTACAATATGATTATGGTCTATGTTCCTCAATGACATTCTGAATTGATGTACAATTTTGAATTTAAAAGAGACATCCATTATACTACATAGCCTGTATTATAATATTGTTCAAGGTCAGTTATACTGGCCTATAGTTATATTCAGTTATCATGTTTTATTTAAGTTTAAATTAAATTAGGATTCAGTAATATAAATGTATTAATGTAATATTACAACCCATACCGATAAAATATGTAAGAGTAAATTTATATTTTTTTTTATTGATCTATTTGCTTTAATAACAAAGATTATTAGCGCAAAGTATATTTACATTTTTTTAATTACAATATTAAATTTATATTTTAATGACGATATTATTATTAGTTTATTTCTAAAATGTATCGAAGCTTGATTTTTACTTATTTCTTAATATTAATTTATCATATTTATAGTACCTATATTTTGTCAATTGGTTTTTTAGTGTATTACGATTCTCCTTTAAAAATCTATTATTGATTCAATTTTAAATGTTACTTGCACATTGTTTATGTGTATTATTATATACCTATTATATATATTATATTCTTATTAAATGTCAAAGTCTTAGGAGATAAAAAATGTATACGTTACATAATAGATAATTTAGTTACATACTGTCAAATTGCAATTATACACTAGTTATGTACATTATGAATACAAAAGTAAACCTTATCTTTTTCTACTGAACATTTTGTTTGTACCTATAGTATAGGCTATAAGAATTAATGTTATTATACTTTTAATTCATAAATGCTAATGATTATTTTAATGTAAAATAAGCAATCCAGTGATAACATTCCTGTTATGTATAAAGTATACAACTATGATATCTTAAAAATGGGGTCAAATAAGGGGTGCTGCTACTGGGTGACTTTGTCTCTCCAGTCCGATTACTCCAACATTCCTCGTCACATTAATTATTCATTGTAATTATTATATTATATTTTACAAAAATTTTATTTTATTATATTTAATTTAAAAAAAATCTTATTATCATATATTTTAACAATAACAAATAATATTGTGGTATAATAATATAAACTGACAGTACGTCATCGCCACTTTTATGAAATAAAGAAATCTTTTGATGATATTGTATTCTATTCACTAGCCTGTCCTAGATACATATTTTGATGGTAACCACCTACGCATATAAATGGCCATTGTGTAATTTGTGAAACAATTCTTACAGGTTGTACATTTTAAAATTTTGCCGTGAACAATGGCACATGTATAAAATATGGTAGTATGACACTAAATTGCATTAATAGATTACGACAAATGGTGTAATGTAACTAGGTACTATATTGTATTAAAACGCTTTTACTAAAGTTATTATTGGAAAAAATGTATTTCAAATGGTTCATGCTTCCACACAATATATTGTAATATTTATAAATCATAAATAGTTATCTATGGATTTTTACTACCCATAATTATGGCCAGTGTTGACTGTACCTATATAATTATCACTAGTTTAGTAGGTAGTCTTTTTTCAATCATAGATACGTAATAATGAATTGTACTGCAATATTGGCTATTGCTATATCTTACAAGATAATCTTTAATTTTACTCTTAGATGAAACATACCATATAAAAATATGTATAATATATTTGAATTATAAAATGTAAACTCAAAAATAGTTATTAGAAAGCAATTAAAGTATAATGCGTGATGTGTCAAAAAATGAACTGATATATCATTATGATCTATTTAAATTTTGATTATACACTATAAAATTTAAATAATTAGAACAAAAATCGTTGGATTAATATTAAATATATTTTTCTTTTTACACTCAACCATAAAACTTTCGAATTGTTACTTATCTTCCTTTTTCCTGCGATATCGTATGGCTCCTTATTTTAACTGCAAGTTCAAATTCGTAGTCGTGTATTTATGAGTCGTGTATTTGTAACGCATATCATATTGTATATTTTTTTAATTAAGTTATATACGAATGATGCTGTGTAAATATTTTCCTAGCTTCAACCAATACAAATTATCATTGAAGTACTCTTTTTTTTATTGGGTTTGAAAATTTGGAAGACTTTAATACAGTAGGTATCTCGTACCTACCTAACCATATTATACTATAACCTTGGCAATTTCCTCTATACAAATACGCGTACACTTTCTTATTCCCCGTAGTTGTTTAAACTTTTTACTTTGCGGTCGATGATTAAGAATTAAACCAAATATCCGTAAAAATAATGCGGTGAGTCGACGGCATGACATATTACGTTCTACAGAATATGTTGTAGTAATCTTTTTACGACGTATTCTATTCACTTATAGGCGACATCACGTAATATACGTTGTACGCTTTTTGATTTCAGCCACCAATACGGTCGCCACGCATACTCGTCTTACTACATACTTACTGATCTAGTAAGTCACATTGTTCAGCTGCGTTCTGAAAACAGATCATAACGACGTGTAATAAACTGATGTAATGATCTGACTAATGTATCGTTATTTATTTTTTTTTTTTGTTATCGTGGTATATTCAATACTTAACCAGAATCAGATGTTATAATATAATAATATGGTTGCGTGGCCAAATTCCATTATGATGTAAACCATTGCCCGGAGGATGGGGGATAATATTGTACAATATCATTTAATATTCACGTTTACTGCACACAATATATACGTGTGTCTTCTGCATGCTGTAGGTGTAGTAAACTTTAGTCAATGAGACGATTTCGTGCGGATGTTTACAACAAGTGTAGGGACGTTTTCTGAAAATCGCACCCACGCACACGAGTGGTGTGTTCGTACAGTGCACAAATTGTAACTGGGTCATGACTACAACTAGGTTTTGAATGCACGCCTCACTACAACTTTTATTGTTGTATTTTACAAACCGAAGTCCTGTCAAGTGTGTCGGGTCATATCTAACAAAAATTACGATGTCTGTTAAAACTAATCTGACGTTAAATAGTTATAATGAATAATGATTATGCGTTTTGTGTGTGGTACTGTGGTAACTATATATACCTACCTACCTTATTTTTTTTTATAGTGTGCCTAGTTCATGTAACTATGTAAGAATTTAACAAGTAATAACTCATATTAAATCTGAGTAATGAGAAATTCATGTAATGTCAATGATTTTGCAAGTTGTATTTTGTTTAATCAAGTATAAACTGAAAATTTAGTTGTTCTTGTCCACGTCCTTGTATACTATGTGTCTATGTTACTATATGTGGTAGATAAGTAAATGCCTTATCTTCATAATAATTGAAACTCCTGAGTCCTGGTGAATAAAATGTTGTGTAATTTTACTCTATCAAATAAATCATAAGAGATGGAAAGACTAATAAATAATAATATAGAATGTTGGGTACCTACTCGTAACGTTTCACTTATTTAATCGTTACATATAGCTATTCAAAATAATAAATTGTTATTATTATGATGGTTGTGATTATGAAAAATTTGAAAATAATAGTGTATTTAATCGCATAAGAAAAACCATTATAAAATATTGTGTGTATGTAGTTAAAATCTTGTTTACTGAAATTTAGCAGTTGTTGGTGGTTTTTTTACCTACATATATAGGAAAATATCACCTCAAAGTTCCTATGCGGTTTACCAACTAGTAAACATTTTCAATCGACTGATATATCCAGTATTATAACTGTATTTCAACTTTTAATTGTTTTTCACTGTTTGATAAAGTGTTGACAAAAAAATAATTTAATAAAAATTCCATAAAAAGCGTTCAACAACTTTATGCTAATTATATAAAGTTAAAATTTAGCTTACAATTGAATGTTAACATATTTTATTCGACAACCTTGACCCTACATAGGCTACATAGGAATACTCTATTAACTCTAGTCTACGGGTGCAGATGCACGTTCCATTTTTCGTTCCTTCAACGACCTCGCACATTTTGTCACTGCGGTCGTCAAAGGAAATACCAATGACTGTTGTTTAAACTGGTTGAAGAAAGTTAGGTGACTAGGTAGGCCCGAGTCTCCTTCGTTGAAAATGACTAATTTTTTTGCTAAGGCTGATTTAATAACATATACAATGGTTCCTGAATCCTGGTCGTTCAATGCATTTTTCAGTCAATATTTTATTTGATTCGCAGTTTTGGACCTTAGTCATATTATTATAATACTTTTTTCTTTTTAAAATAATGGATATTTGTCAAACCAGTTTTTAACACAAAATATTATGTTTTTGAGTTGGCTACAAATTTTTTTTATTGGCTGATTTTCGTAACGCTTATAACATTTATTATTGTTCCCTTGGTAACCATCCACCAAAAACATATTTTTGATTCATAAACTTTCCTTGCAGAGGAAAAGTATCAAGTAGCATGCTACTGATATTATTTGTTTTTTTCTAAACACGCCCAAATTTCAAAATGTACATTTATTTTTAAAACTAAAAGTTCTATAAATAATTTAAGTTATTATAAATTTTAGCATAGGTGCATTATTATTTAAATAGCACTAGTATTGCTATTATATCTGTAGTGTCAGCATGCCCGATTTTTAATCAGGAATTAAGTATTTCCATTGTATTTACTCGTTAATAGTCGTTATTGTATTTTAAAATCACTTTGCACTAAGTCTTTTTACTTACAATACTTTAAACATAAAGTTATTGACTATAAATTATAATATAATCTCAGAAATACTATCAAACATTTTTTTGTACAAAATTAAAATTTGAATAAATTCATTATTAAAGAACAACTAAGTGTGAGCATGCGTGGTAAATCACTCTGTATAATATATATATACGGTAGCGATGTCTTATGCTATCTACACAATACATTTTATCTACAAATTTTAATACATGATGTACCTATTGAAGTAGTATACCTATGCTATTTAGTATTTACTAATAGAATGTTTTTCGATACGTATGATTTGATGGTCATGATCTTACCACCGGAGAAACAAAACAATACACGGATGAATGAAGATTGTAGATTGTTAATTAAAGTTAAAAAATAATTAACATATAAAAAAAAATTTTTTTTTAGGTTTTAAGGCTTCGATACGACCGAGGTCATTATATCCTGTAAGGTGGGTAGGTTGGAGACAGCTGGCATGGTTGGTTAGGAACACGACGTGTATGTGTAGCAAAAATTTGTTGCAAAAAATCTTGGGTGATCACTTAAAAAAAAAAGTGTTCACCTTTTTGGTTTAACAAATTCACAAAAGTTTCATCAGTATAAATAATATCTCCATGATATATATAAATCATCAATTAACACGATAAAAAATAACACACGCACATACAGCTATGATAATTCTATAGTTGAATCAAACAAATTATAATATATTATTATTTTTATTTATTTCATTTTATATACATATAAATACAGAATACTGGGCCCCACTGAAACGACTCTTGTGGACCTAAGAGTTCTAAAACAATTATTACAAAAAATAACAATTCTATTTTGTAAACACGACAAAATGTAACTATAATAATAATTCTTCATTCTATATCCTCCAAATTGGCTTCAAAATGTATTTATATTATGTTACAGTATCTATAACCAACTAAATGTTAAAAATAATACAATTTTATGGCACTCATATGGACCTAATATTCCTTGGGTTTTTTTCCGTGGTCATTATTTCTGACTACCACCTGTATGGTTTTTATATTAATCTTATTGTTGTAGTTGATAGTAATCGATAAAATTATAAGAAATAAAATAAAACTTATAAAAATAAATAGATATTTCTAATTATTTCAAAAAAATATGTTAACGAGCATGTTTCTAATACATAGTTTTAGATTTTTAATGCGTATAAATACATATTTCTGAACTTTTTAGTTCAAGTGTATTATTATTTATGAGTTTTTTAGTGCATTAACATACCCTGGTATTTGGTAATCAAATTTTAACTGTTAATATAATAAATAATTAGATACATACAATGTTTAATAGTTTTATGAAGTCAAATATAATCGTAGAATATAAAGTCATTGTAATGACAATTAATAGCTACTATCAACTATGTACCTATTAAATTTGATATAATAGTGTGCCTATATTAGGTAGGTACTATAGTAAGTATAATATATAGCTATCTTCTATATATATAAAAATGAATGTATGTGTGTGTGTGTGTGTGTGTGTCCATATTACCATGGTTACCAAGGTTGCCATGGTTACTAAGGTTACCAAGATTTCATAATAATTATTATTATTTATTTTAATATAACTGAATTCAATTGCAACTATTATAAGAATTGCAACTATTAAAAGTTAATTTTTTATGCCCAACAACAAACGATCGATAAATAGTCCCGCAGTTCAAGCACTCAAGAAGCGGGAAACACGAGCCGCGGAAACAGACGGGCAAAGAGAAGCCAGATTGAGGACCAACCGAGAACGGCAGTCCCGGGCCCGCTCATCGGAGACTGACGAGCAAAGAGAAGCCAGATTGAGGACCAACCGAGAACGGCAGTCCCGGGCCCGCTCATCGGAGACTGACGAGCAAAGAGAAACCAGATTGAGGACCAACCGAGAACGGCAGTCCCGGGCCCGCTCATCCGAGACAGATGAGCACCGAGATGCAAGATTGGGGACCATGGGAGTAATGGGTGCTCGATCCAGACGAACCACCGAATTGAACCTTTGTGCACTACACTATGATGCCGATATTAATTACAGCACACACTCAAGCGTGGCCATCGGAATAATGGATGTACTCTGCATTTATTGTAGAGCATTTAAGTTTAAGAATGAAGCACCAGGAATGTGCTGTGCTCGGGGTAAGGTAAATTTGCCAGCCTTGCATGCACCACCCGAACCATTATCAACGTTGGTGGCAGGCGATACGAGCATTTCGAAACATTTTTTAACAAATATCCGTCGTTACAATTCGTGTTTCCAAATGACTTCATTTGGGGCAACGAATGTCGTGAGGGATAATTACATGCCAACATTCAAGGTGCAAGGTCAAATCTATCATCGAGCTGGATCATTATTACCCCTGCCAGATATGGAACCTAAATATCTACAAATATATTTCATGGGGAACACCGATGACCAAATCGACCAACGTTGTACCCACAATGCGGGCACGAGACGAGAAATTGTCGCTGCATTCTATACGATCAACACAACGAATTGATCCGATTGTTTAGAATTGCCCTTCAACAAATGCCAGCTGATGATTACAGGGTTGTAATATGAGCAGACAAAACACCCCTCGGTCAACACGAGCGACAATACAATGCACCTACAATTGATGAGGTGGCGATCATTATGGTTGGAGAAGAATTCAACTCACGTGATATAATTCTACATCGCAGGGATGGAAACGTGCAAAGGGTCGCTGAAACTCATCGCTCATACGACGGATTGCAATATCCGATTTTATTTTGGCAAGGTGAAGACGGGTATCATTTCAACATTAAATTGAGAAATCTGCAAACAGGTGAGGAAACGAATAAGAAGGTCAGTGCCATTGCTAATGATGGCAATGTGAATCCAAATGATTTGGGAAAAATGGTCATTCTTCCGGCTACATTCACGGGGAGCCCAAGGCACATGCATGAATACGCGCAAGACGCCATGACATATGTTCGCGCTTATGGCCGTCCAGATCTGTTCATTGCATTCACATGTAATCCTACATGGGACGAAATAAAAATACTACTGTTGCCTGGCCAATCTCCTTCGGATCGTCATGATATTACCGCACGAGTGTTCAAACAAAAGTTGAGATCTTTTACGGATTTCATTGTTAAGCATCAGGTTTTTGGAGAGACACGCTGTTGGATGTATTCCATCGAATGGCAAAAACGAGGATTGCCACATGCACACATTTTAATCTGGATGGCAAGCATAAACCATTAAAGAACCATTAAAAATGCTTTTTTGCTTTTTTAATTTTTTAACAAATTTAGGTTAAAAAAGGTTTAGAGATTAATAAAATCACTAAAATACATATTGAGTAGGTATTTTTAATGGGCAACGAGGTGCACGGGGTCAGCTAGTAATATAATATTTAAGTACAAATATTAACTATTACCTAACATACATTGTGACAGTTTTCGATAAATATTATGATATTATATTAAAATGTGTTTGGTAAAAATTTTTAATTTCGTTACATATTAGATGGCGTACCCGCGTAGGTAGGTAATCAAAAAAGTGTACAGGTATTTTATGTATAAAAATTAATTATTCAACGAATAAATTGGGTAATTGTATACTGCAGGTGTAAGGAATGATCTAACCATTTAAGTTTATACGTATAATTATTAGGAATTGACTTCAACAACCTATTGAGTTAACAACAAATCAATAATTATCAGAGTATTTACAAAATAGGAAATTGTACTTAGGTATTATAGTTTAAATCAATAAATTATAAATGTACACATTATTTTAAATTATAAATAATAAATAATACAGATGATAATAATAAATTTGATATAATTATCTTTCAATATTGGCACGGTAAGTGTAAGTATATGTACATGTATAATTTATAAAAAAAACGTTACTATAATATAAATAAAATCGAGGTATTTGTTACCTACATTGTTGAAAAGTTTGTTTTTAATTTTATGCATAGGAATAAAACAGTAAGTAATGTATAATAATATGTATATACCATATACCTATATAATTGTATTATCAAAAACAAATCAACTGTAGTTGGGTACTTGGGTACTTAACGACGCTTTCTAGTATGACAATGACATATAATTTTCCATATATTTTACTTATAATGGACGGTACAATACAAAGATGTTATATGATATTATACATTTTCGTTGTATTTGCAACGTGTATAATATATATAAATTATAATTATGTATTATATGAATTACCTAAGTGTATATAATCATTATTATTTTTAAATAGACCTTAATTGATTTCTATAATACAATTATTATTTATTCATAATGTGATCTGATCGTCTGCAGTTACTCAGTTAAGTATATTTCTTGATATCTTCCAAGAGTAAACTGTTACATATTTCATAATTAATATTGATTAGGTACAAACAATAATAAAGAATTTTTAAAAGTTTGTTTTGTCTGTCTACATGTTTGACTATTCAAAAAACATGTCATGACGTATCTTATATTAGTTAAAATATGTCATTGCATGCTCGCTTAATGCCCATATATTGTGTACGATAAGTATAGATTTGTATAAAGACTTTTTTTGTATAAACTAATATGGTAAGTAAAACGTTGACATATAATAGATATATTATATTAATTTATTTTTAGTATATTTAACAATTAACACATTTTTAATTTCACAACAACAAAATATTTAAGTACAAGTATTACCTGAGATTGTAAAATATGTATTTCTTATAAACGCGTAATTTATTTGCTAATTTTTATACTCATTTTAACGATTTTATTTTTTCATTTTGAAAAGATTTAGAATAATTTTTGTTAAAAAATAACAAAATGTATGATTTGATTGGTTTTTGAGATTTATAATTTATATGATACCTATTTTATAAGCATTGCTATTTGATAACTCCCTATTTGCATCATAACATTGCTTTTTTTGTGATAGGTAACTTACTTAACTTTTAAATTAACTCTAATTTCAGATTATTATTGTCAACTACATAATATAGTATAAAAGTACATTCAAATAATATACCTAACATTCAATAACGACATAGTATTGAAAAATACTGAAGAAAACTGTTTAGAAACTTATTAGGTAGCTTAAAAAAAATAACAAGAATGAATCGATTATTGATCGTTTATATTTATTTATTAATTTAACATTATTAATATAACATTATATTGATACTGTCTTTAAAAAAAAATTAAAAGTATCAATACTTTTACCATTCATTTTTAAATAGAATATTAATATACACAAATACCATAAAATGTGTAGTTTATTTTTTTTTTATAGTAAGAACTATTTTTGATCAATAAAACTAAGATATTTTAATCGAAAATAAAAAAAATAGAAATAAATATGTAGAGTAGCTAGTATTATTTATTCATAATATATTATAGGTTTAATATTACAATAATAATATGTATAGGAGATCATGGTATAGAAAATTAAAATTACATATTTTACAATTAATTAATATTCAGTCATAATAGTTATTACCTAGCTCCTTACGTTTTTTGTACTAAATTGTAATTATCAAATGTTATTCCATTATAATAATGTAATAATAAAACGTAAATAGCTTGTAAAAATTATTTAAAATTAATCAAATTAATTTTTATATATTTGTAGAAATAACTTTCACTAGGTATACATATAATTAATTTTAAATTGAAATAATGTCGGATTTTTTTTTATAAGTATTATTGTGCAAGCAACACATGATGGTTGTATAAGATATAATAATATATAGCTAATTGATTGATTTGATTGATAATTGATAATTTTTTTAATTATAAATCGAATTATTTATTAAATATTTTGTCTTACCATAAACATAAAAAAAGGACACACTGAGTACAAATTATTCTGTACAAGTTCTTTCAATTTTGATTTTTTTATGTATACAATAGAATACAACTGAATTTCTTATCAATGGATTTTTGAAAATATTGGTAAATCGACCAAACAAAAACAAATTAATATAGACAATTATAAATTGCAGATGAGTAATGACTTGATTAATTTATATGGTTTTTATTACCTTAGTATTTTATTGTTTATTCACCGGATGTAATTTTTTTTATTAACACAATATTTACTAGTTTATATTATATGGGATGTAACTCAGTTTTAAAATATGAACTCTTTTAGTCTCTATGGATCGTTTAAGAATATTTTATGAAAACTTCGATACACTATTCATATTGTACTATTTTATCAAATCATTGTGAAATTTAAATCTAGATGTTGACAAGTATTAATAATATAGTCAAATATAAAAACTTAACATTTTAATTTATATGTAGGTACAGTAAAAATGGTAACAAAATTCGAGTACAGTATATTGTAACAATATAATTTGTACATGGTAAGTATGCAAATGTGAAATGGCACAACTAAAATATGTAGTGACATGTTGTGGAAGTCAATCATTCAGTCCTTATCATCTGCGGCCCTTTAACCGTGGTAACGATTGTTATTGGATAACCAATCTTGTTTGATCATGTCAGATGCTTTTTCGGCGATCATTATTGTCGGAGCGTTCGTATTACCACTGACGATTGTGGGCATTATCGAAGCGTCGACCACCCTTAAACCTTGCACGCCATACACTCGGAGTCTTGGGTCCACTACTGCCGTCGGGTCACTGGGTGGTCCCATCTTACACGTGCCCACTGGATGGTAAATGGTCATGCTGAAGTGGCGGATGGAACATTCCCAGTATTGATCGGAGCCGAACTCAAATCGCGCACATCCAGGTATGGGCACCCGATGGAGTCGTGAACGGTACTGTCGGAAAGCTTTTCCCTGGCCAATCTGTGCAAAATAAATCGTTAAAGTGAAGATTAATTATCGTTTATCCTGTACGTTGGACTTTTACATTGGTCCAGCACTCACTTTTACTGCCAACTTGACACCCTCCACAAGTGTCGCTATGTCTAGAGGGTCGTCGAAGTAATTAGCGTCTATATAAGGATAAGCCATTGGGTCTCTAGATCTTAGTCTAATATTTCCTCTAGATCTTGGTCTAAGTAAAAGGGGCATAATGGTCCATGCATCGTTTTTGGCAATCGGACGGAAAACTTTGTCGTATATGGAATCTTGGACTCCCAAGATTTTTCGTACTTTAATGCCGTCATCAGAAGCTATACTAGCTGGTGCCATATGGAATTGAATATCTGGGTATTCTGTGTCATTGGCATATATGGTTGGGATGAATCCGAGTCCTTCAACACCACCGAGCGTAGTCATAGGTCCATTTTCTCGTGTTAAATACTCCATTGTAACAGGAACTGGCTAAACAATTGTATTAAGTATTACATTTTTTTTTTAGTACATTTTTTTATACATTAAAATATATTAGGTATTCTAAAAATATTCTAGATAAGTTAAAACAATTGAATAAAACCTTTATATTGTTATATATTTATTTAATTTTTAAATGTTATTTATTATACCTATAGGATATATTTTATTTTTGAATTTTGTAAGTATTAATTTGATTGAGTAAAAAATACTCAACAAAATGTGTTCAACAAATTAGAAAATAGTGTCAATAGGTGAATACTGTTCACTACTTAAGTCTAAAATGCAAACGTTTATAAATAATAAAAATAATTTCGGTTTAATTTTCAACACATTCAAAATTTATTGTGTTAAAAATATGTTATTTAAATATTAAATAATAATAATGTTGATAAGCTGAAGAATAATTTTTTTTAAATAAATTACAAATATTCTTTATACCAGCATTTAACATCGATATCAAACTCAATGAAACGCTCTTACTATATTTGAATGTATTCTAATACAAAATATTATACATATATCTAAGTAAATCGTGGTTATAGGAAAGTGATGTGGATTAGATCGGATTAGGTTATCTTTTGACGTGTATCTTGGATGCCTAAACTTTTACTATAGGTACACGTACCCTCAGTCGGTTTTGTACTATGGCCACGGGCTTGTCCACTATGAATGTTAGCCCAAACATTCCCACGTGGTCCTGTAAGTTGTCGCCAACGCGCAGGTCCTGCAGCACGGGAATTCCCAGCCTTTGCAAGTGTTCACGGGGACCGATCCCGGAGAGCATCAGCAGTTGCGCGCTGCCGATGCTGCCCGACGACAGGATCACTTCCCGTTTCGCGTGCACCAAATGCATCCTGCCATCCCGCAACAGTTGCACGCCTGTGGCGCGTTTGGTGGTTGGGTTTATGATCACTTTGGTCACGTGCGCTTGCATTGCCACGTGTAAATTGGGCCTGAGCCTAGCTGGCCTGAGGAAAGCCTTGGCTGTACTGCACCGCGTACCTCTCCGGATCGTTCCCTGTACAGGTTGGAAAATAGAAAATAATGATGTTAATGTAAATAAGAAAATTAATATTTAGTCTTATAATATTATATTTGCTTAATTTTTGTAAAATGTCATTGTATATTAGGTAACGAAAAAATATATATATAATATATTAGGTATTATATTTACGATCGATTTCATCATTATTAGTCGATATTTAAATGTATTTCTGTTGGTTGTCTAACAATAAAATAGCTGATACTTTAATTTCAATATCAACAATTATTTGAACAACTTTTTTAGCACTGCGCATAAGTATTACAAAATAATGCAATTTTAAATTACCTGTGCGACCATAAACCCAGTTTGATATTTTCCGTTAATATCTCTGTTCGGGTAACCCGTCACTTCCTGGCCGGCTTCTACAAATGACAACACTAATGGACTTTTCCACGGTGCCTCTTGTACAGTCAATAAACCACCAGCTCGGTGATACGGTGACCCAGGCCTGGCCAAGTATGGATTACGGTTGTCCTCCGATTTGGTGAAGTATTGTAGTATTTCACTATAGCCCCAACCTTCGTTGCCCATATCACGCCACCCATCGTAATCGTACCGGTTGCCTCTGACATATAACATATAATTCAGCACGCTTGACCCACCCAGTACTTTACCACGGGGCCAGTTGCACCGACCATTTTTTAAGCCCAAGCATGCCTTCCCTAGAATCAGATTTACAAGCTAATGGTAATAAAAGATTCTCATATTATTGCAATATTAGGTCTCAGTTCCTGCTGATGAATATTGAACAAAATATAATGTAGATTAGTTTTATAAATTTACATTTTACATATTATCTTATCGATTCCAAGTTCGTAAGTCTTTGACTCTTCGTAGTTGTAAAATAAGATTTTCATTATCGTTGCCTATCGCAACATAATTAGTACATACTAAATTATTTTACATAATTATATTATATATAGTACATATTATACATATTATACAATACATTCATATTTTTTTTTATCAAATTTAATTCAAAGAAATTATTTATCAAACGAAAATATTGTTAAATGGATAGATTTTTGAGACTTACCCGTTGGTTCGGTTTTATACTGCCAGTCCAGACGAGACAATTGAAGATAGGCCGCCAACGAGGGGACATCGGACAGTTCGTTTTCATCCGGACCGGCTTCTAATAGTAAAACACTCCAATGTCCGATCTGATGATTGTTGAGGGATTTAATAATACAAATTAATGTTTAAAATAGAACCAAATTTTTAGTGAATATATATTATATACCTCCGATAGCCTACTGGCAACGACAGCACCTGCTGATCCACCGCCAATCACGATAAAGTCGTACTCTGGCCTGAGTACTTTCTGGTTGAACGGTCGTGACTCAGGATCATAAATGTCATACCGGTAGTAGGCCATGGCGGCTATCAAAACCGGTATCATCCATACGCTGGTCCCAACAATAGTCAGGCCAGCCTTTAGAGCTGATCCGGCCGCAATCAAGGCAAATATCATATCCGCTATGTGTGGTCACAGTAGTGCCATTACTTGCAGATATGGGTTCTACAACCAATTAGTACAATGTTATTGTCGGATCGTAACATAATTAATATACAGTTTTCTGGTAAACATACATTTTTGAATACCAAATTAAACTAGACCGATATTTTACAACCGTCTACAACTTTTAAATGCGTCCTTTAGTTTTCCAACTATTTTTTTTCAAAGTCTAAGAATTATACAGTATTATACTTAATTATGACTTAATTCTCTATATTCTTGTCTTATCAAATAGTGTCAACAACTTAACTTATTAATATATAGTTTAAATAAACCTACATTGACACATTGCTAAAAAAAAATAATACTTTATTTTTTGGTCGATAAAAAACGTCGTAACAGTAGCATTTAAATATATTTTATATTTTGTTATGTAAAGTTTGTATGATCAGTATACATAATGGTAATATTATATTATAATTCTAAATGTTTTTGAATATCATAATAGATTTTTAATGTACTTGTTAATTTTTGTTCATATTATCATAAGATATTGTATTTTTGGACGGGAAAAAATGTTCGTTATCTTTATGGTACGATATACAATCGTCGATCCAGTTTTCTGTATTAGGCTAAGTCAGAATAAGGAAAAAACTACCCAACTGTGAAATTACAGGGCGAGTAAAAAAATAAATAATATTTGATTAAAAATACAATAGTTTGCTGTGTGTTCGGACTATTTTATGCATATTATAAAATATAATAATATTCATCGTTTACCAACCGGCTGTATTATGTGTACCATTTAATAAATTACTACGGATTCGTAAAAGTGCAATACCTGAATTTTGGATTGTTGTTGGTGTAAAAGTAGTAGTAAACGAATCCCTGGCGTGTCCGTCGATACACATTGTCCACACTGACCTAATGTACGTGTTTTTCTGCAGCGATTTGCCTTTACATTATGTCCAAACCTCCCTTCGGCACCTGCACAAATCACACGGATATTAAACCTACATTGTTTCGGTGGTTTTCGTAATACGCCACATTATTCGGTTATTAGTCGTAGTCGTCGACGACCGTTTACTACCTGTATATAATATGCTTAATACGATTTTTGAAATTGCGTCACATACAAATGACAATTGGAACGATAACGTTGTAATTTGATTCTATCGAGGTCACCTGGTTTTATAATATATATTTATATTTATATACGTGCAAGTTTTTCGAGGGGGAAACAAAATATATAATATAATAATGATGTAATCCAAGGATACACTTTCACCTGACCGGCAATCCGACTGACCCCTACAGGCGATATACTCGCGTATATGTAACCAGTCTCATCGTCTGCCCACCGGCCACCGTTTGTTGAGTGTCCAATTATTACATAACTATTTATTATTATTATTGACTATTCTCTTAAATCGTATGTTTACAATCGAGAGTAAGTTTCCTGTTTTACGAAAGTCACACAGATCATCGCTGTCGTCGTCGTCGGAGCGGTGTTAAAGTTCACGACCATCACGGAATACCGTGTGCGCAATCTTATGATGATGATAATAATAATTTATAGTAAAAAATAATAGTATTAATATTTCGTTACAAACGAATCGTGAGTGAGGTTTATCGGTCTTGAATAACTCGCACGCAAATACAGAATTCATCTTACAGATTTGTCGATAGCTAGGTATACAATAATATAATAAAGTGTAAAGCGAAATAGGTAATACTATTTTGCACTGTTAAATCTATTACAGTGGTTTTTCGCGTGAACTGCAATGTGTTGTGACGATATCATATTATCAGATTTGCATAAATTATAATATTATATCAGTGAAAACGTTGAGTAGACTTATTATGTGATTTGTCCCTCCCACGAGTTCGATAGTGTAATGTTTAGGTATCGAGTTTTAAACGTTATGTAAATTGGAAAAAAAACTGGCCATAATAATGATGCGGCAAATTCATTATTACGAAATCAAGAGTCAAACTGTAGTTGTGTGTTCTGCGTGCTTATTTGCTCAGTGAAACTGTTTACATAAAAAGGAAAAAAAAGACAATAGGTAATAAGCGAAACAGTATCTTCCAATAGTACTTATATTATTGTATAAACGCATAATCAATGACCTAAACAAATTCTAAATAATTTTTAACCAAAAATCTTCTTTTCATTCTTCATTCTTCAGGTACTTTTTTGTGGATACAAATTGGAGGTAGGCCGTATAATATTTATGACAGAGTCAAAGAAATAACAGGAAAATAACTTTCTAGGTCTTTCTAAATTGTGTTATAATAAAAAAAAAAATGTTTTACAAATAAAACTAAAAACTTCAGAAACTGTATTTTAATCTTCATTAAGAATCATTTGTAGGCTATTCTAACGAACGAATTGTCTTAAAAATTGGTTATATTTAGAGTATATTACTGCTTAAATTATTGTATGGAAAAATTTACATGTGTATCAAAAGAAAAACATGTTTTACATAAAATCGACATATAGTTTAGACACCTCTGTTCAAAACTCCAACAACTTGAAAAAAAAAAACAATATTCAGGAATAAAAAAACAAATATTTTTTAATACATTAATATACATACGACTTACCTATTTTTATTTTTGGGTAGAAAGCCTAAATTTGGATTGCACTTATAACTATATAGTGTATAGTCTAACATTTTTTTTTAAATTTAATTTACATAATATTTTATAGTGTTAGATATTGAAGTTATTAAAACGATAAATCATTTTGAAATTATAATTTTGCTTGGATGGTTGCTTCTAAATTCAAATTCAAAGTATGACATAGGGTAATACAATTTTTTTTTTAGTTTAATCGAATCTAAGTTGAAGGCAGCTTAGGCTAAAATTAGGTTTTTTTCCTCTAATAATACATTTTAAGGAAAGAAAAAGTTTTTATAACTTTTTAGTTTTTCCAAGACTTTAAGTTTATATACTGCACTTCTATATAGATTGAAAATTCAACATAAATTGTGAAATTTAAGAACATTTTGCCCAATAATTAAATAAGGAATTAAATATTTTAAAATACCTCTTACACATCATAAGCACAATTTAACAATTTTTAGAATTTTTTGTCCAACATTTATTCAGAATGATTTTTCGACTACAATAATATATTATTGTTTTTAAATTTAAAGAAACTCAGAACTGTACTGAAAAAATATCAATTTTTTCTTTCAATACCTACAAATGAATTTGCATTTAAGTTCATATCGTAATGAATTGTTATTATAATCACTATAAAATAAGTATATACCAAAACAGTTGTGAAAGCATCTAAACCAATCATGTATTGATGTATTAGTTGTAAAATGTATTTACAATTAATTTCAATTGAATAAGAAATTCGTAAAAAAATTAATTCAACACTTTACAATATCATCATGATATTTGGATTATAATAAGAATATTATTGATACATTTTATATTATATACACACAAATATATTTATGAATTATTAGTTATAGAATTAGGAGCACCCACCTACCTATTTATTATAATAACTGTGCACGAAAAATATATTTTCTCATATTTTCGCTAGGTACAATGGTAACCCATTTGTTTTCAGTAAAAAGTTTTAAAAATTTAACGATTTATTTAAATTAACTAACATCAAAAATAACAATAAGTAATGCATACGTAAAATGTAACACTGACAGTTTTTTTAAAATTATTTTCAAGGTGGTGGCAATTTTTACATCTACACTCTGAATTTATTGTCGTTGAATATATTATTTAATGTATTTAATTTTACTCCTTAGAAAATATATTGTATAATGTTATCTGATTATAATTTGTAAACATACATACATAATAATATTATATTATATAAATTAATTAGTAATTCCATATCAGACATACTATAATATCAAGACGCATAAAAGTCAATATTATGTTGATTCAATAATTTGAGTGTGTGTCCATGATTAAAATAAAAATAAATAGGTTACTTGTATTTTTAAAAAAATAACAAACGTATACTTTTTCAATGAAAAAAATAAGGTGGTAGTAAATTTCCCTGGAAGATATTGCATAACGTCATATATTATTTTAAAATTCTATAATGCTAGAGTGAACAGAAACCTTTAATTAACAGCTAATTTTTCAAAGCGAAAGAATAATAAGCTCATATAATTGTTAATGTGTATGAAAAAAAAAATAGAATTAAGTAATAATTGTTGATGTTAAGTGAAATGGAAATAAAATAATATAAATATACATTAATTATATTATGGCATACGATCAAAATGTTATACGTAATAAAATTGTATAATTGTGTACAAAAATGTTACCATTATGTCACACCTATGTGATACCTATCAATAATAACGATTTAATGACAATTTATGTTTCTTTTTATACAAGGTGAATTCATACTCACACAAATTAAACTATAAAACATATTAAATTATAGGAAAAGTACAATTTATGGGTGACCGAAAACAATATTCATCTCTACCAATA
Source organism: Nasonovia ribisnigri (assembly GCA_027563435.1). NCBI lineage: Eukaryota > Metazoa > Arthropoda > Insecta > Hemiptera > Aphididae > Nasonovia > Nasonovia ribisnigri. The sequence goes on along the minus strand of JANEHU010000920.1, from coordinate 133,506 downwards.
GAAAGAAGTAGAGGTCAGTTGTTTCGATTTTAACTTCTAAGTGAGATAAATTCCATAGTACAATTGTATAGAGTTGGTAGATGGGTGTGACGTTGGGATTAGGCATTAAACATTTTATACAATTTCACGGTAAAACTGTTCAAAGTAAGTTATCAAGTGTACAATATATTATTATAATAAACATATATGTGTTAATTATGTTTTATATGATAGTATATTGTTGGGGTGAACAGAACCCTCAGTAATTTAAATTACATATCGCCATCACTTGTATACAGGTAGAGGTGGTAGACTCGGTGCATAAGCTGTACCTAAAAGGTGTAACGATATTGTACTATACAATTTCATGTTCCATAGCCCTGCGGGGGGTTTCTCCCACCCTCCCAAATACTTTGTAATTCGTTAGTTTAAGTAAGAAAATATATTTTATTGAATTAATAAAACATATAAACAATTATATATTATAAATCATAAAAAAATGTTAACATTAGTAAATATAAAATTAACGTAAAATCAAATTTTCAAATAATAAATTTTAAATTTAGACCACAATAAAGGTACAAGTGGTTTATTGATTACTTGGTCGTGTTGTAAGTGCCTATTTCGTATTTGAGACCCAAGGGCTGTCCCTCCCCAATGGAACGCGCGCCTATGTGTCCACTGGTATTTTTAGATATCTGAACATATTATTTGGACCGTTGTCATCGTATACGGAAAATACGCCGAGGTACATTCAACAGTGTTATTAAATCATAATATTATATTTTTTACTCACTAAGCTAAGATTGTGTTGTGGAGGAGTAGGTAGTTTTTTCGTCGTCCACCTGCAACTGCTACGGAACGGAGACACCAAACTCAAAAACGACGAGAAGATATAAAATCACGAGAACACTACATGCGTTGGGATTTATCACTGAGACGGTGAACGATATTGAATTATAAATGATTATGTACAAAAAAGACGAAACAAAACTTCGAGCGAACAGTGGCGGACGGTAAAAGTTTGCGCGGTTTGTCGGGTAACCGCGGAGGCGCGCACAACGACGACGCTCCTAATACTGCGCAGGACAGTGCGGATGTTATACAGAAACGCGCAGCGCGGACGTTGACGTGCGTCTCGAAGCGCGGCGGACACAAACGTACTTAAGTGCATCGCTAAACGACCATAGCCGCGCGGCAGAGTAGACCGCAAACGCTTTCCCTTTCTCCGGTACAGGTGTCCGCCATCAACACCGCCGCAGCACGCGGTCTGTTGAGCAGAATATTATGTTTATACGCATAGGTACTATAGGTACACAGTATAGCAGCCACAGTCGGTAGTTCATCCGGATTTCAGGGATTTTGGGGAGGGGGGAGGAGGTACATTTTTAAAATTAAACTTACGATAATTAAAAGGGAGAATGAATTCGCCTAACCCCCTGAGACATCATTGATCTAAATATATTATATTTTATTTATCTTGATAAAACAATAATACATTGATACGCATCCTACCTATATAGATGGACTTCGTGAAAGAGTAGAACGTGGCATTTTTCACTGAATATTTATATAAGCATTTTATGAACACCATACAATTTTCAAAATATTTTAACTAACTTTGAGGCGTATGAAATTTTCAATTTGTATTAGTTTTTTTAAAATTAATGTCGATAAAAAAATGTTCACTCAGTTAAAAAACTTGAACAATGAATACGAGTTAAGGTATTCATTTTTTTACGAGTGGCTGAATTTAGAATTTTCAAAATCATAAAATTTGCAAATAATTTATTTAGAGATTTATAAAAGTTTATGTTTTCAAAGATTTGAAAATAATATAATATACAATATTCATTATAAGTTTGTCTATATTAAACAAAAAAAATGCATACCCAGAGGTTAAATTAAAGTTTTATAAGCGTTTGAAATTGAAATTCTTATTATAAGATATTACTCGATTTCTCATGGAACGGTTTTCTTATTTTGTTGTAATTCAAAAATAAATAACCACACGTAGATACTTGAAATTCACACCAAATGTTTATTTTATCATTTTATATACTTGATACGATTTTCAATATATTGACTCGATTGAGCTGTTTACAATCACTTGAAATTTCTATTTTTTTTCTATATATGTCAATATGATTGTATTCGTTGGGTCAAAAAGCTTAAACATTAAATGTTAAATTTTAACACAAGGCTCCTCGCACATTTTTACAATAACAGTTAAACAATATTGAAATTCCAGACAACGTTTTTTTATAAGCATTTAAAATTCAAATGTTGACAAATGTATCAAATTGAAAATGTGAAAATGATAAAAATTTATAAAATGTTCAACTTTTATAGCTAAGAATTATTAAAACAAGGTTCAAATTTTGATGAAATTAGATGTTTAAACGAAGAACAACGATTTTTGATATTTTGCAGTAACTTAAAATTATTATTCTTTTATACACACAGTGGCATTTTTAAATTGCACAAATTAATTTAACCTACTATGATGAATGCTTAATAGTAAAATAAATTACCATAATATCATAAAATAAACTTAGTAGTATAAGTTATAGGATGACAGACCGTCTTCGCTCAGAATCGTTTTTCCTGTAAGTACAATGGTTTTATTTCATTGAATTCAAATAATTCACACATCCGTTATAGCGTCTTCTCTATACACTCATTGTGCAGTAGAGCGGTACTCATTTGCCGGCATTTAAACATTGTATTGTCTGATATTAACTATAATTATCGTGTTCGAGCTTTCCTTAATAAGATATTTGGTCAAAAAAACTGTTCGTGAATACCTATAACCAAAATATCACTTATGGACGTGAAATCCACAACCCAAAATCGTAGGTACTGTTATGTAGTAGACACCTGCAGGTTATAATACGCGTACAAACTCTGAGCACGTGGCGTCCAGAAGTTCAAAAAAAAAACCTACTTGTATGCACTGCACGCTGTTACGCGAACAGCTTCCGTTTGTTACATTAGTATTATAATATACCTAACTCGTTGTTGTTGTTGATGTTGTTGTTGTCGTAGTCGTAGTCTCAGTCGCCCTGCACATATAATATTATTATCGCACAAGTTCGCCAGACCACATACCCCCGGGCTCGTCGGAGCGGCGTCGTCGTCGGGGCGCCGTCGTATACGTCTGTGCGTATGATCGTCGCGTGTCAAACCAGACTGCGAACCCTGCGGCGCACGTGACGATAGTAATGTTAATATATATTATAATAATACACATGTCATATTATTATGCGTATGATATAATATAAAAGCGTCACCGTAGCAGAAACCACTCGAATCATTCGTGTTTTTATTCGGACGTCTACGCCGCTGTGAAGTCATAATAATAATATAATAAAAGAGTCTTGATAAAGTGACCACCTCCTACCACACGATGTCCCGGAAATCGGGTTCTCCGACCACTCCACCTCCACCTACCGAAATAATTGTCCATTTTTGTATGTAATATACGCTATTGCGGGTAGTTACGACTTACAATGTTATGTATGATACGAAATTAACAAAACATATACATTTTATGTTCTCATTGAAAGAGTTTAAGCTATCTAGATCTTTAAAAACTAATTTTTTAGAATATGCGTCTGTGCTCTGTGACCCATTTGCAGTAGTTGATTCATATCATTTAGAGGTAGCCCAAAGACGCTTTTCAGTAAACCGCAGCTTTTATGCTGAAAATAGACCATCCTCCGCATGACTACTATCCTGTCTTGCGCATGCTCGGTCTTACCTCTTTAGCTGATAGGTGCAGGGTTAGAACTAATCTGGTATTTTTACAAAGGTTAATTGGTGGTTAAATTAAATTAAAATTAAGTTCAATTTTTTATGCTCCTGCTCTGCTATCACAAGTGAACTTTAAAAATTCCTTCTCATTCCACAAGATCTCGAGTTCCCTTTGTTGTTCCTGTATGCATATAGGTAGTACCAACAATATGGTAGAAACCAGCCGATCGACCGTATATGATGGGTCCGGGTGACGAGGACTCCACTTCTTATTTTATAACTGAATTTTAATATTATATCATAGTAATTTGTTTTTGTACCTATTATAATGTTATTTTGTATTTTGTAGGTAGTTTAATTTATATTGTAATCTCTGTCATAATTATCATAGTTTTCTATGCCCAAATTATATTTATTATTTATTGTATGGCAAAAGTTACTAAATTCATGGCCCTCCACCCGTTATATCAAATAAATCAAATCTCTGTGAAGATCTTCACGATTGATTATAATAATAATTGATAAAATGTTATGATAATAGTTTTAAAAAATCATTAGGTAAAGCAATATGTGATTTGTTTGAATTATTTGACTGTGATTAAAACATTAATTTCTCTTGAAATGTTCATAATTTAGAAATAAGTACTTATGTCTAATGTCTATAGTGTCTACAAAATATTATTATTAGTATATAATTATTACCTATATTATTAGGTCCATAAAAGTTGTTAAGCATTTTAAACTGATTTATGGTAAGAATAAATGGCACTTAATTTGTAAAAAAAAAAAACATTTAGGAGTTAAATTTTATGAAAAAAAAAATATATAAGTGATGTTTAACTATGAATAAAAAATAATACATTTTATTTTGTAATAATAACCATTAATGTAATTCAGTTATTAATGTATTTAGTTTGTAGGTTGTGTAAATTTAAGTTTTGAACCAGAACATTGGTTACTATAATAATATTATTAAAAGACAAAAATACTATCTAGATACGCGGTGAATGGAAAGATAGCACCTACTAAAGTATGCTGATGCCGAAGTTAGTGTGCTTTTCCCCATATGAGCAGATAGCTTAAAGTGACAACAAATTATAAAGGGAACCTATAATAGTGTGATTTATTTTTTTATTTTGAACGTTCCATGCAGTATTGTCCCGTAATGTAATTAGAAACATATTATTTTATTAATATTTGGTGAACCAGAAAATGTATTATTGTTTCCATCCTACAAAAGTATCTATACAACATAGCAAACTTGTGTTCAGAAGGACCAATTTTGTAATGTTAGCTTTAATATAAGAGTGAATTTACCTAAAATAATAAACATTGATTGAACATTGCGTATAAATGTTGGTTTTTTTTAACTTTAATATAAGTTATGAATATGTAAAATATTACTGATTATAAATTATTATTTCGTACAAACTAATGTACAAACATATATATGTAATGATCTTACTTTTAAATTGTAAAGTGATCAATTTACTCTAATATTAAAGCTGACAACACATAGTATTGATTAAAGTAAACAAAAATTTGCTATTTTGTAACACAAAATGAAAAGCTTAAATATTAATCTTCGATATGAAACTATTTCTATTCAATATGAGAGATTTAAAAAGTGTTCTCAACGTAATATTTACTCTTATTTTATACTGTCTTAAAAATGCCTACCCATTTGGTACCAACAAGTGTTTAATTAAGTTTATATCAAATGCATATTTCAAACCTAACTAATAAACTATTTCATGCTTTGATGATATATTATTTGTATAAATAAAAGTAATATATTATAATATTTTTAAAAATGACTAAATCTTGTATAAATATATAGATACTATAAATAAGTTATTAAACTAATTTGTAAATAAATATTTTTGTGAGGTGGGTATAATAGCAAAGATTGTTTGTGCAGTATTAAAATATACACACATTTTAATCACCTATCTAATTTATATACCAACGCTATTTACACGTTATATGATTATTTTTATACCAACTATATTATATATATACGTACAAGCTGTGCGAATTTCGAGCATACGAATCGCGCGTAAATAAATTGTTATACGTTATAATAAGATTTCCTTTTTTTCGCACGAAGTTGTAATATTATTGTTTGTATAGAGTATCTACTATGTTTAGTGCATACTGTAGATAGCAAGTCGATACACTTAGAAGTTGTATTGTAGTATTAATTAATTGTTTAACTCTCTTTCTGAACGTATATTCTGACATCGAGGCGTAATATTAATGTGGGTACTGGGTAAGGTAAATTGTGTAGATCGCAATTTGGTTGAACATCAACAGTTATTAGCTTACATTAATTTATTTACATATTTTGATGGATAAGGTACATTAGATTTATCAGTAATCTATACATTTAACTAAAAATTTTTAATTATTTACATTTGCAAGGGTCCAATTATTTCGTATAGAATTTCTGAAGGTTTACTTTCCACGGCCTCAATACAATTTTGACATTATTGCATTAATTTTTTTGATAATATATTAGTACTATAAAATAGTTTTGATTTTTGAACTCATTTTTCTGTCATTTTCAGCATACTCCTTTAGTACCTACCTTCAATCTGCACAGGCTGCACAATTAGTGTAAGAGTCCTATCTGCATTTTGATAATTGTGTATAAGCTTCAAAAACAAATTTCTGAAGTCTGCACTATTATATGCGTATATTTATATATTGTACGATTGTATCGGTTTTCGGTATCGTGCATCACTGATGAAAAAAAACTATCATAATAATATAGAATTGTAATTATTAAAAAGTATCCTGACAATGTAGTATTTCCACACATAGTTTAGAAGGTCTACGGTTTTCAAAAATCAATTACTTTTTAATGCCGTGTCTTGTGTTGCGAACGGTTGAATACGTTTAAATATTTAATGCATAGGTATTTTAGATGTTTTTTTTCGTGTCGATTCATCAAATTAAACATCTAAACATTTCTTACATCGTCTCTATGACTCTATAATAATAGGTTGTCAAACAACTGTTTGTAGGAATAAAAAAATTCAACATAGGTATATAATATATGATATTATATAACTTATAGTTTTTATCGAGGTTTTTACTATCTTAGAACATTTATGAGAATATCTTGTATCAAATTGTGCTATTTTTGTTTTAATAATATTTCTTACCAACAAAAATGTATAAATATTCAAAATCAGTTCATTCTTTGTGTATTTTTAATCTTCAACACACATTTATTAATTGAATACAACAATACCAATAGGTACCACAATAGTACCTACAATAGTCAACAGTCACTAGTAAGTACCAACAAAATTAATTTTAAATTGTCTTATGAAGTGACAAAATTTGTGTTTTAATTTTCAATTATAAATGTCTAATATTGACAATAAAAAAATAACAAAACACGCATGTGGTTATTTCTGAATCGCACAGAAGTTTTAAAAGGTATTACGGTACCTACTAATCGAAATTATCGAATGTGCAACATTCAATTCTACGTGTAAATGAAAAAAATTAAATCATTCTTTTGTACACTAGGTATAACCCATTTTAATAAAAGAGTGAAAACTGAAAGTGTGTATTAAAATTGTAGTCAGTCTTATCATTGTTATATTATGAAATAAATACAAAATAATACCTACTGCATTGATCATTATGGTTTTAAACTCTTCCTACTTCCTATATTCACCGTGGGATATCATTATACAATAGATGAACTGATATAATTAGGTATCTATACAATCTATATATTGAATGGAAGTATAGGACAGTTTTACAGGTTTCAAAAATGTACTATATTTAAGTGTTGGATACCACTTTTCAATCAGTATCAGTATATCGCATTATCACATTACATAATAAATAGTGGAAACTCCTCAAAAAAAGTGATTTTTCTTAACACTTTTAGAACCTCAATTTTAGAAGTATTTAAAACCTAATTTATTTTAATTTTATTTTGTATTATTTATTTCAAAACGGGCCACGGCCGCTGAAAATATTTACAAATTAAAGTAAATTATAATTAAGATCCCATAGTTAAAAAAAATCTCTAAACAATATTACCCACACATATTAACTTCGTTATCACAATAATTTCATATCATTCCAGAGGGCATAAGCTTAAAAAAATCAATATAATTTATAACAATACCTATATGTACCTATATGTGGATTTTTGTTATAATTATATATGATGTATAACTGTATAAGTTATGATGCATCATTTTCATATACACTAAGCAATTTTTTTTCTTTTTAATCTAAAAGAAAAAATATTAAGTTAGCTCTCGAAAACAAAATAATAATTAATTTTCATCACTTTTTATGAGTTTTAGTTATGTGGTGAATGTCATTGACAGTCGCGGTTATATGGTCCATGTACCTACAATCTACATCATCGACCATCGCTGTTGTCTGTTTTATTGATAGGTTTGTGTCGTCGCAACCGAACCATTCAAATTTAGTGAAGTTTCACATTTACAATTGTCAATCAATTAACATGTTAACATGTTAACATGCATCGTCATGAGAAATTATTAATTTAAGAGGTATTTCAAAACTGATTTTAATTGATTAACAAGTGTACAATGTACTGGGTTCCTATACTGCCGCCCCAGGCCAAAATAGGATAACTCCAGTCAATATGATTTTTCAGAAACAGCAAATAATGCTGCAAAAAAGCGTTTATAGAAAAAATTGATCAAAACTTGAGCTGATATTTCTAATTATATACCTATAAAATTGATTTTAATTTCAACATTTTTGAGTTTTTTAAGGAGGAAATGGACTTATCCTAAAATAAGCATCGTAGTTCTGTACTAAAAATTGATAACTCCATAGACCATAATAACAATAATAGACTTACCGGATTATCACTTTGTTTTTTTTGGACATATCTTATTTTAGCCTTTTTTTTTCCAGGTTAAATCACTACCTGAGGGCCGAACTGTTTTCACATTGCTTAGCTCCAAATCTTGTTTTAGCCTAAATCGTTACTATGCCACGTCAATACCCTTTTTTTTCCAACGTATATATGAACATGAGCCAATTAGCCAAAACACGGTAGCTCCATTATTTCTTATGTGATATACCGAGTTTTTCTTAGTATTTGGATTTACCGTGTTTTTCTTTATAAAACTTCAAATCTATTGGATTAACCACATATTTTCTTTTTTTAAATTCGTTTTAAGATAGGTTTTAATAGGAAATACGCTATTTTTACATCAAAAATCGTTGTAAAACCACTAATTTTACCTATAGAAACAAAAATATAATTTTTACGAAAAATGAAGTTATCCTGTTTTTGCTTAACACGGCAATATAGACTATAGAGGTCTCAGAAGTTGGTAAATTATTTGTAAATTGTAATAATCATTAATCATAAATGAGATATCGCCAATGGAGACGCTCAACATTTGACATATGACGACTGACGAATAATTGTTTTGATTTTTTAAAATATTTACATAAAAGTATTTTAATTTCAAATAAAAATACGTCTTACTGTACCTACTTAAAATGCTTTTCAAATACTTTCAAAAATTATTTAAAAAGGTCTCCAAATACTCAAATACTTTAAAAGACTGATAGGTCGTAACAAGATCGCTCTCAAGTCTTGGTTATAATTTGGATGTTGGTCGTAACACGCTATAGTCACCACTCAATGATATTAAATTAAATTATATTCAATTCAATGTTCATTATATAATTAACAATATAAATTATAATTAATTTAATATTTTAATGTCTCTAAACTATTATTTTTTATTCCAACAAGAATAATTTTTCTGATGGTTTTTTTATTGGTTTTTTCTTTGTTTTTTTTAAGAATAGGTTCTAAAGGAATTTTTCGATATGGTTTTGATTGTTTTGACTTGTTACTTATATATTTACATCTATTTTTTTCATTTTTTTTTCAATCATAATGCGTATATATATTTTATTGCAACTAGTTAAAATCGATATCTTCTTAAACTAGAGACATTTTTATTCTGAAAACCCTGACCAACGGTTTTGTTCATGGGGGAACCGAACTGTATCCGAAAAAATCATGAAGGTTCCAGATCCTGGGTCAAACGTAATATTATAATAGTATTAGAACAATGTCTAGAAATGAAATTATTTAGAATAGATACTATAATACTATAAATATACGTAATTGCTACCTTAATGCAATATAATTATTTAATAGATTTTTTAAACAATTCAATGTAGGTATCTACCTACCAAAACGAATATTTAAAATTGTAATTCAATTTTATTCTCTGAAATTATACTTAATAAACGTTTCAAACATTTTAGAGAAATGCATAGTGTACGTTTTTAATAAAGCAGTTGATCACTTAGTTTCTTTCGTCTAGGTATTATAGTTGTATTATTTTCTATTGAATTTTCAATTCTGTGAACGAATAATATCGACAGGTTAGGTGCAAACATATCATATTTCTACAAAGTATAGGTATTATACGTGTTCCAAAAAAATAATAATTGTTGATAATATGTGTATAAACGATTTCTAACGGTATTTTAGGTGTGTGTGGGCATTCACTACCACTCATCAGTCATCATATTATTTTAATATGAGTATATAAGTACATAACTCTATGCATACTAATGCAAATAGTTATAATAAGTATACGAGATAAATGTGTAGCTCACGCAGTCTATCTGCTATTATATAATATTATGTACTTACACTCGTCGCGTGTGTTTATAATATTATGAATATACGTATTTTTTTTTATAACAACAGTAATAATTAATATATTTCTCGTTATCAACACGCAAAAGCATGGGCAATGAGTACCTAAATCCAAGAATTAACACCCGTGACACAAACCCATTTAATAATAATGTAGTTGCCGGCGTGGAAGTTATGACTTACGTCTTATGAGAGAGCACACAACGAGGAAGAACTTACATACTATTGTGTATATACTATATATCGCACAGCTGGTATATAATAATATTAACTTGTTCGCGCGCAAATATTAAACTTTATAATAATATTATTATGTGTACACTTGTATACATAATATTGCTACCGATTGTAAATGACCCAGTCGAGCTTGCATAACTCGAGTTTGGCCGGCTTGGGACCGGTTTATCGCGCGATTGCAATAATAACATTATACACACTCGTATAATATATATATATATTATATAGAATATAGATATTATTATTATTATTATGCACACTCGCACGCTTGTCTGCCGGCACTTTTAGGGTCACAATTATTATTATTATTATTATCATTTCTTCCCCGTCCCCTGCTCCCCCCCCCTCCACCGCAGTTTTGCCGTAATTGTCGATGCCCCGAGAGCACGCGGTTAAAACGCGCGTCGTAATAACCGATTCTCGTATATAATGTTAATAATAATAACGTGTACGCATACGATCCACCTGTAGAAGTGTATTACACGCGTATAATATCATATACATATATTGCAGCACTATTGTTACATCACACGTGGTATAATATTATACACACTCGTCATCGCGGAAGAACGGTCTCGGCACTGCCACAGGTCTTCGTCCGCCAAAATGCGTTGTTGTTATTACTTGTCTGCGCGATAGAGATCCGGCCGAAAACCGAAATGCAAATCGTTGTCGCGGTGATGCAACAACCTCGACACGCCGTCGTCGTTGGTCGGGGAACTCCCGAAAAAAATATTATACCCATCGACCTCTTCGGCCCGGAAACGGTCGCAGATGAGAGAATCGTCGGTGTCCGCGCACCGGTACCCATGTACCTGTATAATAATATTATAGGATATCACGTAATACAGTATAGCACCAGTAGCGTAGTACTCTTATACATGTATGCATCATACAGTGCATTATATTGTGTATATTATAGTATTACGCTTTTAAATTATATGATATTATATTATTATGTATATTGTATAGGCATATCGCATAATATTACAGGCACTATAAATTATAGGCAGTAGGCGCGTACGACGATTGCGTCTGTAGTCGACGATTTTCGGAGTATTTCTGTGGTATATTATTTATGTATATAATATATATATATATTATGTAGGTATATAGTATATATATATATAATATATTATGTATAATGTATATAGAATATAGACATATAGTATATTGTATATACCTATTATATGTTATATAAATTATACCAACGCACGCGCGACACCAGAATTATACCTGCTAGAAAGCGGAACACGAACGGACGACGAAGACAACGACAATTGAATAATGAGAAAGAGTAAGAGATGAAGGCAGGGGTGAGAGGAAGGAAAACAAAACTTTGTATAGAAAAATAAATAAACACTTTGTTGCCTTCCGATAAACTTCCGTGCGGATAGTGGGGAAATTTATATGCATAATAATTTGAATTAAATCTTTTTAATTAGTCCCTGTGAACTCCAGAGAAAGGTTAAGTTTTCTTTAATAAACTACAGCGGCACTCCAGTTGTTTGTCAGTTTTCCACTATACATTTAACTATATATAGGGGAACTTGATAAAAAAAATAATGTAAATATCCCTTTTAATTACAGTTATAAGAATATAGAATAGTGTTAAAAAATTGATAAATGGAGCAAAAATAGCTTGACTATTAAAAAAAAATGTTAGTATTTAAATTTCTAAGAAAAAAAATTAAAATTAGGTACAGGTAAGTAAAAATTTAAAATTTTAAAAGGTCTTATTTAAAAAATTAGTTTATTTGTATCCACTGTATCTCGTATATGTATATTATGTATTATAAAATTCTCATAAGCTCTTTTGAATTTTTTAATTAACTAACATTAAATGCTTGATAACAATAAGTGCTAGTACCTACATATTATGAATAGGTATACAAAAATGGTACAACATAACCTATAACTACGATTTTTTGAACAGTTTTACATAATTTAAGCATTAATTTGATTGTATTGGGATTTGCCGGAACAATTTTTTTTCCAAAGACACCTTAATGCAAATACACATTTTTAAGATATCCATTAAGTAGTATTTCTTGATATCCTTAGTTTGAAAATTTTTTAACTATGTACATTTTAATGAAAACTGAAAAATTTAATTCTTACACAGTTTTATTCGCCTATTGAAAAATGTTGGTCTAATACTATAATACGCCCTTTTAACAAAACACCGAGTACAATAATAATTATATACATTATAAAATGAATCACACCAAGGCGTATTGCCGCATCTGTGTACGTGGTTTAGCGCAAATACAATAAACATAGCTAACATACGCGTACCTATACGTAGACGAAGATGGCTCGAAGTGAAAATACCACACGCAAATACACTCATCGTTTCCTGCGCAATCGTGACCTCAAGCTCGGAACGGTTGCAAGGTGGTTTTGTCCGCGGTTTACGCCGTTCTTTGTGCGTATAATATTACTATTATACACTTGGCGGCGTTTTATTATGGTTGTACGCCGCTGACCATTGTCCGAATATTAATAGTACAAACAACGATGACACGACGAAAACAATAATCACGCACAATGCGAAAAATGTTTTTATCCGGTCAAACGTAGGTATATACCTACCTAAAATGATGTACGTATTATACGTATAATTGATCTGTTTACAAAAAATCATTACCACCGGAGGTCATGTGTCGCGCGACAGTACCACGACTTCGTATAAGAGCATTATTAAGAGATGCTAATTATTGCAGAGGATTACTTGTCCATTGTTTTCTCTTTATATTGGGTTTAAACGCCTTGGGTGAAACTCATTATCAGTCGTCGATGCATCTGAATTGATCGAACTTCTTCCAACAGTAAATTATTTCTGCCTAAGCCTTATAGTTTAGCTTAGATACTTAACACTTTCTCACATTAAAAAAAAAAAAAAACGCAATAAGTAATATTGAAATTGACATATTTTATTAGTGCCGATTTGAAGAAAAAAAGATTTCACTTTACTCACATTATCAGCCATACGCACTGCATACTATATACCTAGGTACCTAATGTCGTGTGTAATACATTTGATTAGGTACTAACTATAATATATTATATTGTGCTCGACTTCAGTAATAATTCACGTTATGCGAGTATATATATATAACATAATACATTAAATGTGGTTATGAATTTCTGAATAATTATTTCTATTTCGCTTTGTTTCGTGAACTTCGTGAGCGTGTAACGGCAACGGACAAAAACCGTTGCCAACCCGCCGACTTCACACGACTATATAGTAATACTCTGTGACTGATCATGATAATTTGTTATATTATTATATTATATTATGTTATATAAATGTTAATAAACTGTACATTTTAGTGTCTTTGAATGGAGAAGCTGCGTATCACTATTCAACATTTTACCAAAGAATACAATAGTTTTTTTCATTATCAGTTGCATAATATAGATTGAATTAGTTTTTTCTTCAGTTCCAATTCCTTACAAAATGTATACAGGATATTTCACGACGTTTAAGAACTAATATCTTATTATAATATATCTTACAATATATTATAATTAAAATATAATGGTAATCGTATCTAATATCGTAATATTTTCATATTTATTTTGACATATGTCATTAGAAACGCGAGAATTTATGATAATTGAAGACACAATGTTTTAATTAAAATAACAATGGAATTTCATCATCATAATAATATGTTTATGAATGATCGTATTATAATAAAATGTAATATGCAATTGGTCTTTCTCTAACAGTACACGGTCGGGCAAACATTTAACCTCACATATGAATATACGATGATATGTATTATTATCGTTTGTATTGAAGTACTTATCTGTATTAAGTTGTTAATTTTTTTTTAATTGGTACAACTCGCAAATAACAATATTATAGAAAATGAGATCGGGGATAAGTTGTGCTTTTTTAGACATATTACTATCTTATAACAAAATTTATTCCAGGATAATTATTGTGTTCACACGACTTATATAAATGCATTTGTTGTACGTTTTACTTTTGGGTACACCATCGGTTATCTGAAACTTATTTAAAACAATATCTTAGTAAGGAATTCGAATAATATTGTATTTTTGTTTAAGTTTGTACCTATTTAAGTTGAAAACACTTTATGAAATCGATATTTAGTACTTATATCTTATATGGAAAATGAAAATATTAAAATATATATTAAATCATAATATAATTATAAATTATAATCACAATTTATATATTATTATCACGAACTGAATTGTACATCACACGTTTGTGGTATATGTGAATTGTATCCCAAAATGTTTATATCTGTCTTATACAGTATATATAAGATATATATTTTGTTGTTAAAAAATATGTTAACGAAATATTTTATGGATTATTATGTTAACTACTTTATCATGTGTATGGTATGTATATATTGACGAATCGTTAATAACCTATCAATCTAAAAAGATAAAAATGTATTACATTGTTCCATTTTTCAGATACCTAACACTAAAAATTATTTTTTTACGTACAAATTTACTTATTGTTAAGTTATATAATTTTTTTTTTATAGATTACCTTGAAATGTGAAGACGAGACAAACGATAATAATATGCATACACAATGTAAGTACGAAAGTTAGTCAGTAGACAGTTGTAGGTAATATAATGTAAGTATGTAACTGTATATGCAAACAATATATTTGTGTTAATGTTTTTAGGAAATTATAATTCTAAAGGACGAGGAAAATATTTTATTTTTCCCATGGTTTTAAAAGTAATAATTTCTTATTCTTATATTTAAAATCCAGAAATGTGTTTATAGTACTTATTATACATTGGTGAACAATACACTTGACTTAAAGTGAAAACTGTCTGAGAATCTCACAGCATAAAATATTACCCTCCTGTTAATATGTTTACCTACCGACCTAATAATTAGTTTTCGCTTTTTTTTCCCATTGCTCATTAGATTTAATGCAATTTGTATGAAAATGATAGCTTACCTTGTAATGGGTACCATAATTAGTAAAAAAGACCTTTATTATTTTTTATAATAAAAAAAAATTGATGAAGAAAATTGTAAGCTGTACAAATATACTTAGCTGCTATTTGATGATAATAAATACTTGACTATTAAAACCATTTTTATCTAAATCAGATTTCAAAATAAAATATAGTAAATATTTAAATTATAATATGAATTATTTAAAAACAAAATGTAGGGATTTTTTAGTTTTTTCAAATTTTAAATGATATAAAATAAAGGTTTATAAAATAACTTTAATATTATAAGAATGGTAATTCTATTTCCGTATTGGTGTAGTTGGTAAAAAAAAACAATAGATTGGTTAACAGTTTATGAATATATGTATATAGATACAAAATATATTTATTGAACCATAAACCGTATAAATTAAATTATAAATTAACAAAAGATGAATTTATTAGCAACTATCTATTTGAGTTAAAATTTTTTGCATAATCCATTTTACATAAAACATTATGATTGATTATGGTGCCAAAAAATGTTAAAAATAATACAATGTCATATCGACATTATAAAAAAAATCGGCAATTGAACTGTACTAAATTACTGAAAAAAATAGGCGTAGTGATTATGGAATCCACTAAAACTAAAACACGTTTTTCAACATGAAAGCATTGTCTAATAGATTTTTGAGTGAGAGCTCAATTATTCACAAGTCATATATAGGTGCCTACAGACCAAGCGGAAACCAATCCAACACTGCAGCGCAGCAATTTGTTCATTATGCAGACATACGTGAATCAAGAGAAAATGACAAATATATTATTATACACGGATATAGAAAATATATAAATCGCGACGTTTTTCACTAGTGTCGTGTCAATCCAGTGTGACATTTTTTATTCTGTTTATTTTTATAAATGACACAATATAAATGTCACATTTCTTACAACTGTATGAATGTATGAATGTACAAATATATGATCATTTACTAATATTGCATACCTATTATACCAATGCACTATACATGTCTACCGTAGTTAGATTTATAGTAAAATATTATTTAAGGTAAAAATATGTTTTGGATAAGAATTCACAAACAGCCAAACTATAATATTTATAAAATCATGCATATATTAATTATATGTTTTGATGAACCTATGTAATGCTTTTTTTATCTGTAAAAGAAGAAAATAAGTTCTAGAAGTCGAGTGTCTTATTGATTAAAAATTATTATACTCTCAAAAATCGATGTGAACAAAAGTTTGTTTACCAGGATATAAATAATGAACACTTTATTAAAACCATATTTTTCTAATAATACTGATATAGTCTCAAACCATTTTGAAACACCATTTTGATGAAAATTAATTTGTATTCAATTGTGGCCTTCTTTTTTTGCTCAAATAGGTATAAACGTTTTTTAGGTAACGTGGGATAATGTATTTATGTATATGTTTGTGTTGTATTTGGTTACATCATTAATATTACATTTGAATGTACAAATCGATTAGTTTTGAAATATTATGTTATTATGCAAATTACGTCACAAATCCATAAACACTTATAGATAAACTCGTAACTATAATAGGCCAAGCTGGTTACGATGGTTCACATTTCGATTTGCAACCGGTTGACGAATATATGTTAGTGGATTCTTCAACTGTGCATAGTTGTCGGAAGACTATTTTGTTGTTTACCTTCAACCTTGTATCATAAATAAATTTCTCTCAAGTATTACATATTATCTTAAAGGTACGTGTATCTATGTTACAATTTGTTATTACTAAAATCAAAACAAATAAATAAGGGCACAATATTTTTACGTGTCTACTTATATAGTCATTTGTCTTAAAGAGCTTCAGCAGGGATGAAGAAACTGTGTGTTATACCAACTCGTTTTGGTTGACTTGACCTCTATTCATACAGTACCATATCTGTTTAATTTCCAATCGATAGAAAGGTAATATTATATAAAACTTGTGCGGCTGTAAAGTTATAAAATATGATATAAAACAAATAAAAAGGAAAACACATCAAAACAAAGTCATATCTTACTTATCATTGTTATGATTTCTTATTATAGATATCATAAACACATTTATAATGTCTCAACATATTCTTTATTGTAACAGTGTATTTAAGTTTTGTATTCACACATAGTTTTCTTGATAAATATATTATGATGTAATGGCATAATGGGTGGGTACATTAGGATTAGTTGAAATGAGTTCTTGAGGTTAAATTAGTGAAAGCCAATATGATGTTAAAGTCGCGAATAACAAAAATCGTTAAGAAAAAAACAAAATAAATTATTTTAGTACCTATGTCTTAATTATAAAGTTATAAATAATAATCATAACTTTGGTAAAATTTAACTTCAGGTACATTTTGACGGTTTGACAACAAGAAATATAATAGATATTATTTTAAGATGATCTTTAGGTGTCTAGCAGGTTACCTATAGATTACATTTTTATAAAACAAGAAAAACGATTTATTCTCAGTCATCACCTAAAGGTTTACCCATATTGTATAATACATAATAATATATCTATACATTTTTAAATGAATTTAATATATAAACATCAAGCATATTTTATATTAATGTTATATCTAGCTTTGCGTTCACACCATTTTAAAAATGTTGTATAGGCCACATTTATTAACTGGGAAATCTATAGAAATTAAAAGTATTACCTATACTCGTCGTTGTGAATTCACGTAATCGCGTGTGCCTTCTAATCGTTTATGTAATGGGACGCGACTTACATATGGTGACATACTATAATAAAACAATCAATTTTATGATGAAGTACTGGTCTTGTAAAATATTTCGAATACTTTTTTTTATTTAAATAATATTCTAGAACCTAAAAAAATGTATTAAATACATATTTTAAATACGCTTTTACGTATTTCTATATTCCACTATATTTGTATTAGCAAAAATAATATTTATATATGCTTTAGTTTATAAATGAGTTTTTAAAAACTTACTGGTTTTAATGGATTAGTGGTCATCAAAATTGAATATGAAAATTAAAAAATTGAATATTTGAAAAGTATGCTAATAATTTTTAAGTATTCCAAAATATAGAAAATTATTCGAATACTTATTCTTATAAACTTTTAACCGATGTATTCTGAAAACAAAATAAGTCTATTCTTTGTAAGACTATATATATATAATAATAGTAAAAAAGTTCATAAATATCAATATAAATTATAATATTATATTATGATATGATAGTATAATTTAATATCTTTACTGGCTTTATCTACATGTGATTGTATGGTCACATATTTGTTTAAAAACTGTTATCTTGATTTGATATTATTTTAAATTTCGTATTTAATTACCATTTGTATTAGTTTCTTTTGTATACTATGTAAAAGAAAGCATTGTCTATTATATTGTGATTAGCTTGTCAAACAATAATCGATTAGTCAAAAGGACTGCACTTGAAAAAAAAAATGGGTGTCTTTAAGTTTTAACTTTCAAAAATATCGTGTTTAGTCATATACAAGTATAACACATATCGGCACTTTCGCGATTCCTATTATCTCTTTCGCCCGAGTAGGAGGTATTTATATAACATAAGAACGATATTGAAACGTTTTCGTTTTTGATAAAACCTCATATTATAAAATATTAAAATAACTCATATACACTAACATTGTACCTACCTATTTATTTATTTTTTATTTTAGTTGTTACTTATTATTTAAATTTTAAATACTGTATATTATTTTTTTTTGTTACTAAATATACTGTACGCCTAACAGTATACCTATATAACACCTATACATAAACATATTTTTTAAATGCATTTTTATATTACATCATACAAAAATAATAACATTCGTGCGTTACATATTATATCTGTTAATTATGGCCTTATGGGTATTATGGCCACCTGTAGTTCCTACTAGAGGCTACAACAGGAACAATATTAAAATTATTACACAATAAAGTTAATTTGGAGCAGTACGTCATTTCGTTTTTGAGTACGATAATAACAGTACAATTGGTGCTAATGTATAATTATGGCATTTGAGCATTTGAGTGTTTAATTTTAATTCATTGTGTTTTGAATTATTTTTATAAACTATCGCATTAATCTTATTTGATACATACCAAAACAATATTTTAAAGCAATGTACAAAAAGATATTATTTAAATTAGATTTCCAAACACGAAATGCTAATTTTTGGCAATGGATCAGATAACGTCATATAATCATTATCGTATATTTCGTTATATATTTTTATTTTTGTTCATGGAATTAACGTAGGTAGTTGTACCTTGTACGTTTCTAGATACAACAGATATCATAAATGCAAACGTTTCGTTTATAAAGGAAACCGTTTGTTAAATTCAGTCACGAGTGGGTAAAAATATGATCATAATTCATAATAATAACATAATATAGTCAATTTAATCTTATACTTGTAGTTTGAAATAATAATAAAATATTTTAGATTTCTAGAAAGTATGTTTTTACAATAGAATAAATATGATTTGAATATAAAACCAGACTAGACGTTGAGTTTAATACTGCACGTATTTACTTAATAATATATTAAGGTGTTCACTGTTCAATGACTGTAAACGATATGATTATTATTTAATATTGAATGTATTCATATAATATGATACATAATATTATAGAAGTATTTAAATTAAAAATTCGTATAAATGTATATTAATTTCCAATATGTTTGTAACGTTAAAAATACGCTTTAGATTTTTCAATTATTTAGCTTCAACGTACCTATTATATGCGTAGATACTTAGTAAAGTTTTTTCTCATATTATATAAACCACAATTTTAAGCAAATCCATTTATTATTCCTTCATATACAGACTACAGCAGTTGAAATTTCTACTTATAAATAGGTAATATACGTTCTTGATTAATGCAAGAAAATTGGCAATTTACTAAAATCGTTTTTATTAATGTTCCTGCCCGAGAAAATTATAAATGGTCGACATCTTAAATTAAAATTCACAACACGTTTATCGCGAACTGCCGATTATCTATCGTGCGTATACAACAAGTAAGTTGCAGTCAACAACCATCAGTCGTATTCGTGCACCTAATAAACGTCATAGTCGTAGGTATAATAATAATAAGAATAATACCTATCATTCAAATTAAAATTCCAGATTCGGTTATCCAACGCATCGGCCCCCACCCATACATTCGTTTGATTCTGTAACACATAAAAACGTGACGTACTGACGTGACAAAAAACACGCCGTATGAGGTCTGTCATACACACAATCATATGCATTTATATTATATGAGATAATAACAGATAGCCTATTATACTGCATTACATTATACATATATATATTATATATATTATACAGGCATACACATGGTCGTAAAATAACTCATTCGGTTGCTGTAATGAGTGAAATAAACTATTTTATACTATAGTATTATACGACATGGACTGGTTACAAACGAAACTGAAAAATATTAAATAATATACCATATATATACCTAATAGTCAATGCCTAATTAAGGTACATTACAAGCACGCCCGTCCGTATGTTAAAATAGATCTTAATAGCCGCCACGGTGTACATTGCGATCTACACTAACAAATTGAAAAAAGAAATAATAACATTATAATGCTCGTTAAATACTAAAACACCACTATAATATATTACTATTCCATTAGCGAAATATATCGTTTTAGTGTTTTCATATCCCTGTTCCAAGTTCTAAACTGTACATTGCAATTCATTTTATTTTTATTTTAGTATTTTAGATGAATATTATCGTTTCTGTATTCATGTTTATAGGTACACTTAGTATAATAGTCATTATAATATGGATGTTTCTTTAACTTGATATAATAAATAGGTATACAATTACATTATTAAACATTATTACACATTTTATTGTAAAATTAATGTAATATTATAAATAGCTCCCTAAGGCCCTAAACTCTTCCCGATTTACGCCTATGATCCTATATACCTGGCCTATAACCTAACCTATATACATCAGTGGCGTAATTACTGGGAGGATTTGGGTGTCGTATCTCCACATGACTTTTTTTTAAACTGGGAACCATATTTAGTATATTTTATAAAGTATATATTTTTTAATATTTATAGAAACATCAAATAAAAATTCAAATTCCTTATGGTAGCTGTAACTAAGATATTAGTATATTACTTCGTACTTATCACTGTTGTAATATTGCACAAATATATTGAAATAATGCAGATCGATTTTTGGGAATTTTTTTGAAAACCATCAATAGGTATCAAAGAGTTAAGCACAATGGTACAAGCAGAATTTGTCAGTTGGACTTAGTTCCAAGGTTATACAATTTTAAAGTTTGGGATTTTGAGTATATTATACGCATAAGCAGATTATTCCAGGAATCTACATAGATAGCTCCCAAGCGATTTTTGGAAATTTTTTTTCTGAAATCTATATTTTTCAACTAGTCAAGTACAATGGTCCTATCAGAATTGGTTGGTCAGACTTAGTTTCAAGGCTATAGTACCCTTTTAAAGTTTGAATTTGAGTATTTTACGTTTATATAGATTATTCCACGAATCTACTCGAAAAAGTACATTTTAAAATTTTATTAAATAGTATGTAATCATTTATTTTAATGTTTGTTGCATATATTTATTAAACCTTCTACCTACACACATTATACAGATTACAGATCACGATGGTTAGACTGAGAGGTTTTTATGATATAAACCAAACATTTTTTTTTTGGGGGGGGAGTGGTAAATGTTTCAACACTCGCAACAAACGTGTCTAAATTAGGCCACTGGGGTGGATAGGCATAAGGTGTCACATCTCTCATAGGTACTGTATTTTAGATGCAATGGGTAAAACATATTTACTATATTCCCTCCTCATGGCTCATCCCATGTACATTTGTTCCAAGTTACGCCATTGCCGTCAGTATATTACATTTTAAATATTATAGATTACGGTGGGTAGTACAACTGCTCGGGTGTAATATAATATTTACGTTACTTTTTTAATAAATTATATACGCGATGTCGATGATCGGTGGCGTCCTTGCTTCGTGTATACATACAAATTGTATATAAACAATAGCGGTGTAACGCAGTCGGTATCGAAAATCGCGGTTAGAAGAAAATGTTTGTATGCTATTATTATTGTTATTATTATATTTTGTTACACTCGGATAACGTTTCCGCAGCAAAACGTTAGAACTCTGGCAACCTGTGGCCACAGTTCGGTGCACAAATATATTATTATTATCAACGTGCTGATAGTAAATAATAATAATAAAATATCTGTTTCTGATATAACATTTTATAGCCTAACGTTTCGGTAATAAATGTTATTAAATTGCAATTGGAATTGCACGCTTATAATATATAATACTAATCTGTATCGAGAGTATCTATATTCTATACCTACTTGCTTTTTGTCTTTTGCTCGACGCGTCACGCGTCATTGCTCATTACATAACTTACTCGGTGGTCAATGGTTAAACATCCATAAAATATTAGTATGTAGAAAATACCCAAATAACAGTAAAATGTATCTAAGTCTATATTCTACATTGACCTAATGACGCCTGCAATGACATTTTTTATGGGTTGGATGACAAACATTTCATTTATGGAACCTAAAATAAGAATAAAAACTATATAACCATATAAGTATACTAATAAATAATAATACTAGAGTCCAGGAAAATATATTGCATTTGATAGGTAATAGTATAATATTATTATTGAATTAATATAATACGTCCTTGGTTTATGAAGCGCAGTATGGAAGTAATTGTACAATTATAGTTAACGCCGTTAACGGACACTATACAGTTTATACACCTTTGCGTATTGAGTGTTTGCTATTACTCATAAAATATTCGTTTGTGCTATTATCGACTTGTAAGTAATACTGGGCGCGATTAAAAATCAGGGTAATAATTACCGGGACTCGTGCTATTTCAGGACAAAATTTATCAAGGAATAACTTTGATGAATGTATGATAAGTCATGGGGAATATCCTTTATATGAGCTATATAAATTGGAACACAATTTTTTGGGTTTAATTATATTTTGAAGGATTTGTACTTTCCAGGACAGACCAGAAAATGATAAGATATTTGGCGGTATCTTCTAATATATACGATATACCATATATATAGGTATACTTATGTATATAAGCATTCAACATAACGTTCTCAACTATATTTTTCTACTAAAGTCAAACAAATGTTATGGATCAGTGAAACTGGGGTCAATAAAAAAAAAAATAGATGGTTCATCCTCGCCATTACACATCCATGCCATCAAAAACGAGTTTATGGAAGTTTCGTCACTGGGAAATATTAGGATAAGACATATTATGCAGTCGCTGGTAGTTATTAGCGGACGTATATCGTTTGGGCAAATTGACCCGAAATTTGGTCTGTTTTGGTGAATAGTTAGTTACCGATCGGCAGAGTGTTTATTCCATAAAAAATACCGTTTTAGGTGAATAAGTATGAATAACTAATAAGTTGATAGGTCAATTCATTATACATATTAATATTGTAATATGTAATATGTACACCGTCAATTGAAAAATAAAGCCACATTCGAAATACGTAATACATAACGAACTCTAATAAATCTTAATTTTAAAAAGATATTGGTATAATAATATTGTAACATATATAATCAACATTAATAACAACTTGCAATTAATAAAACATAATCATATACGATTTACATAATAGAAATAATTAATTCCAAACCCTATTTTTAAAAACCGTCGCATCAGTCACCCGGTTTATCTTACGCAGGTAAAAATAGTTTCACTCGCCTAAACGGTATAATTAATGATAGTCCCTCCAAAAAAATATTAATTTTTGGCGGCAAAGGGCCTTAATGGTCTATATTATTAAGCAAAAAAAAAAATTTTTTTATAGTAAGAATATATATAAATTATATATAATACAATATAATATAATAGTATACAGTTTGTAAATTAGTCCAATATTAGTAAATTATTTCTCGGCAAAGATAGATAGTAAAATTTGATGTATAATTATTTGATTTATAATAAATTAATAACCTATAAATAATGATTTAAAATATCGAAGGATCAAACGGTCTATGGCTAATAACTCCCTGAGACCAAATGCCAACTATAATACTATTGCTATGGCGGACTAAACCTTCTTGGACTTCGTTTTTTTACAGGGGTGAAAAGGTGGAGATGAACTGTCTTAAATTCACATAAAAGTTAAATATTATTTAATATATCAATTGTTTTACTATTCGCTGTGACAGTAACGTAAAAATTAGAAATTGTTAGTAAAGAAAAACGAATTCATTATGAAAAATAAACTCTTATGAAATATCTACAAAAATATTATCTACCATTTGTAGCTAGATCCTGAATAGTAATGCAAAGTGTATTTTTTTACAGGTGTAAAAAGTGGTGCCCAATTATTTTGGAACATATTTATACCTAAAAATATATTTTCAAGTTTTTAATATAAAATTAAGTAATTCAAAATATTAACTTAAAAAATACTGTTGCTTATAATTAAACAGGTATAAAAAGAGTTGAAGTAGAATTTAACATATTAATCTTAATTTTAAATATTTGTATTAGGTTAAAAATGATGAATAATAATACAGCCAAGATTATGGCATTAAGGCATTTTTTATGACCTTAAGTTCGGGACCCATTAATATAATTTAGAAAAACCATAGATGATACGTATACACGGTATTCATATTAATAATTATTTTTATTATAATTATTATTTACAATTGGTCAGTATTTAATTGATATCATCAAGAAAAAGTTATGTATCTTATTGATTAATTCAACTATTACTAATATCAACTTAACGGTGGGTTATATATTATAATACAAATATTATTGCTAATACCTACTTCTCTTTAAATATTGATGTAATTGGTTTATATATTTTGATTTTTGAGTAAAAAAGTTTGTAAATTGACCAAAGAAAAATCATGACATGTATGGCACGTAGTTGAACTAGTATGATGCATATTGTAATTCTGTATAGCCTTCGTGCGTTATATTATTTAATAATCGAATACTCCTCAGGGTAAACAAAAAATTAGCAATTATTAAAAATGTGTGTATTTATTTTTACAAACTCAAATATGAAAAACTATAACATTTTCGATCGCTAAAATAACAGTAAGAAATCACAAAATAGTACATTGATATTCCACTATTATCTGAGAGATGTGTTTTGTGGATGACTACCTATATCTGTATAACATAGGTAATATCAATACCCTCTATAATAATACTAGTACTGATACCAAATCTGGTTAGGATCATATGCCAACTGGCAACTATACAGGTGATCATGAATTTTAGTTTTTTCCTATTTTCTTATATTTTATACAAGATACATTGTTAAAACTTTAAAAGACATTTTCACTAAGTTCTATGCGTGTCACGTTCTCATAGCTGTCATAGTATAATGGTAGTTCCTATAAGTACGTAGTCCGTGTATGGTTCGGCAGTCTTCTGCGGTCTAATATTAGTAGGTATCAGGACGTTTTATCTAGTCAAAAATATGTCATCAAAAATGAAAGTCAAACTTAACTAATCTACAGTTTATATCAGCACATAATTATAAATGTATCCCGATTAAATTTATCACTAATCAATTTCTAAAATGTAAGTATTCTGACCTGGTTAATAGTTTACAGTTCTTTTTTATGGTTATCTAATTTCTTCTAGCTCGTAATTTCTTTAATATCATATAAACAATATATGAAGACGTTAATTTCTCAACTTATTGAGCAACAAAGACAAATGAGTCACGATACTATATAGAGGAAAATAAGTTTACCAACGATTGTTAGTTGTTACTTGTTGAGGTTTGTAATACAACAAAAATACTCAAAACTCATTGAAAAAAAAACAAATAGCAATTTACTGCAATATTTTGCAATATTAGATAGAACCAGCTATAAAGCACTAAAGAAGTATTTGAAAGATAATAACCAACAATTTTTACTTATTGATTATGATGATTTATGAATGAAAGTCAAATACATTTTTTCTGTTTACTGTTTAGGTCTGTTTTCGTCGGTTTTTATTATTAAAATAATATTAATTGGCAACTAATTTAGTTTATTGAGTTATTCATCTATTTATAAATATGATTGTTAAATTTTAGTTGCTATTTTTGATGAACAATAACTGATTCATTTTTCATGAATAATTCATTTTTAGATATGGAAGTTATCTTGAATTTTAATAATAATCTAATTTGAAAAACCACAAAATCACAAATAATTAATAAACCGTACAATAAATAATTGTGTACCTATGCAACTAATAATAATATTTCAAAATATTTGTTACCTACTCACGATCTATACCTGTATGACTGTATAGTGTATAATAAGTGGTAGGTACCTACGTTGTTATAATTTGATTTTGTAATTTCATGGTTTATTTTCATGTTGATCAATACATAATATAATATTAATGTATTATAACTGACATGTAATTACATTAAGCCTATTAACTATATTATTTTACATAACTTTTAATGGGAAAATTATTTAATTGTGTTCAATATTTGTATGATTCAAGGTTTATTTCTTCGTCGTGGTAATAAACATTAAGGTTATTATTTTAATTCATATAGACAAAATATATTTCAATACCAAATTGTTTTTCACATCATATTTTTAAGTAGACCAAGGACAGTTATTTAGAAAACCATTTGAAGTTTAAACACTCACATTTTAAATTTCCATATTATTTTTTTTTTTAACGTGTTGTCGAGAACCGGAGGAGGAACTGATGTTGGTATTGCTTCACCCCCGGAGTCCCATAGTTTATTGTGCAAAAAAACAAAAGTAGTTTCACTGCAAAATGCATCCTGGGATGCGCCCTACCCCGTTACCAGACGGACTTTCCCTAGTGATAGGTATGCGTTCACCTGGGAGCGATGTTCGGTGGGCTTACAATCAAAATATATGTATCGCTTAGGGTGACATGGTTCTGTTCTATTGGTTTCGCGGGCCGACCGGAGTCCGCCTCCCTGGAATCTCGTCCGTGGTTGTCTTCGCGTGCTGGCCATGCCCGGCATGCACCGGGGTCTCGTGCTGTAATCCTTTGCCGGAAACCTTGTCGTACTGTCCTCCGATATCGTAATGTTTCCAAGAGGCTTTTCTTCGATTTCATCGACATCGATATTTCGAGGAAAATACACTGGCAGGACAACGTTCAATAGTTTGCGTATGGCCGCAGGAACGTAAATCATTGGCCAATACGTCTGATAACCCGAGTTTATAAGACTTTACGTAATAATTACGTCGTTTTGCTACCAGATTCAAGACGGGCATTATTTTGACGTTACGATCTTAGTCTGTAAATCTATGAAATAATTAAATGAAGTTATAAAAAAATCAGCTGATGAAAATGTAGATTGTGACGTAAAAACAATTATAAATTTTATAAACTAAAACATTTATAAACAATTTTAATTAATGTTTACATTTTTACATGTTAGAATCTGAATTTTCATCAACTGATTTTTTTATAACATCATTCAATTATTTTAAAACATTTGGTGTTGGTGGCTGAGGCGCTAAAGTCGGTTGATTTTTGAGACACCTCCTCCCCTCCTCCACACAGGTCTAAAAATCAGCCAATTTTTCTATCGTATTCAGCAGGCCGATTCTAATAGCTATAAACAATTCAAGGAAGCTAAAAAGGGTGAGGTATAACCGTCAGTAGTTATAATAATATACGGCCCATATTAATTTTTTAATTAAATCTTTTTCTTTCTTTCTTTCTTTATTTTTTTTAATATAAAGAAGAATAATTTGTATTTTCAGCATGATAATAATAATTAAGAATTACTGTCTTGAGACGGTAGACAGAAGTGAAAACTTGTAAATACATTTACAGAACTTGCCCACTCCTTGGTATAGTATATTATGTACAATATATAAGACACGATTTAAGATAGTATGAATAGTATGATTGCCTATCTACTTATGATAAGAAAGCCAGTATACTGAATATTGCTTTTTTTTTATTATAGCAGCGCTCCATGTGATCAAAATAGTGTCATTATGGAGGTTCACACTTCATCATGCCATGTCGTGTCCTAGTTTTTTTGAAGTTACAGAGATATTAACACAAATAGATACATATATAATTATTGTATATAACTTATGATAAGATCTCTGCTAGAATGAAAGGCAAAGATAAACATTTATTTTTCTCTTCCTCATTACCGGCACACTTCCCTTTATTTTATTAATATAGCCATAGAAAATCATTTGTATTGCATTTTGGTATAGGTACTGATAAAAAAAAACGTACGGCACGATGGTCGAAGACACACGATTTTTTAAAAACACGATATGACACGACACGGTGTTAGTGTGAACTCTCATTTAAGGTGAGTATCCATTATATACGTTTGCGTGTACGGTGCATACATTTTTTCTGTGATTGGTTGGTATAGGTACACTATACATGGTAAGCTTTTAGTATACTAAAGTGTTTATACGTTTTTATCGCCCGATTAACCACGATACCGTGTTGTTGAATTTAACAAAAATAATTGAATTCAACTATTTTATATTCATGGCTGTATATTGATAACATAAGAATATATGAGGAAACCAATATGTTACCAATCCTAACCTATCTAACCCATCTTAATCGATGGGAAACGTTTAGGAGACCGATCATAGCGAATGAATCAACATGTGCAATATGACTCAACTAAACTAATGTGAATGGGCAATCATAGTATGTTAAATCATGGTATAAGAGCATAACTATCCGCTAATAAACGCGTGCACACACACATATATATACCTATATAATGTATGAACTAGAGATGCATTGGGTTGAAAGCGTTACATTTGTCAGTGTCGCTGATATTTTCACGCATTTACCTACTCCCATGATTTAAGCGCAGAGCAGAGCCTTCCAAAAGAAGTTTCACTTCAACAATATAATGTATAGGTATAACTTAAAATAAAAGACCCTAAAAGTGTTGAAAAATTCACAAATTGACATGATAATATCACTATTATAATTTATAAATAAAAATGAACTAACTTTGACATTTCTATGTTATTAATTATAATTTGGTTTATTGTAAAAAAAAAAAAAAACAAAATTCGTTAAAACAATAATATTTACTACAGTTAGAATACTTCTTGGATTAGGTGCTTAACTGTACAGTTGTCAGTTATGTTATAATTTCATTCAATACATTTTTGAAAAAACACATTTCTAATGTATATTGTAATATTATGATGTAAAGTGTATTACAAATAATAAAGTGAAACGTTTTTAGTTTGAGCCATATAATAATACTGTCCATAAAAATTGTTTTAATATATACCGAGCTAATATCTAATAGCCGATACATTTACATCGATACAAAAGTATATTTTATATTCAAATAGAAATATATTATGTAGGTATTCAAATTAGGTATACCTTATCTATAACTAGCAACCACTCCTGCAATTGCCGTGCAGCGAGAAGTACGGATAATTTTTATTTTTTATTATAATATGCTGACATGCTGTCATTGGTTATTATAACATCGCTATAACTATTTTAATACGAGTGAAACGATTATACATCCTCCCCGTCGACCCCCCCTCCGGCTGAGTAAAAAACACAATAAGTCACAAATCAAAATTATTTTCCTGATTTTGACGTCCACATGCCTATTGCCTAATTTATTTTTAAATATCTTTTGACGATTTTACTCATAATATCATACATACGTACTTCGAAACATTACTAATTTATACGACATAAATATAACAATATAAATACCACTATTTATTAATTTAAGATAACAAACACAATTTGTAATACGAAATAGGTACCTAGTACATAATACGTTCTATGTTGTCGTTATTATTGATTAGGGAACTCTGAAGTATTGTTCTATAGCCCTATGGGTTAAATAGTTAAGTATATAATACAACAATTAAAATGAAAATATTAATAATTTAAAAAATATCCGTATAGAACTATACATTTGTTGAAAATACAACTTATCAATTATAGATTATATAATCAATCTATCGCTTATGATTCTAAAAGATTATTTTTTAAAAATATTATGCCAAACAGAGTTTAAAAATGGTTCTCCTCTAAAATGTCATTGTTTATTATGATTATTTAATTTTAAAGTTTTCAAAAATTTAATGCAATTTAAAAAAGACCGATCTCTTTAAATCGCCATATTTATCTAATTTGAAATACAGATGAGGCTATTTATAAAACCAAAAAAAAAATTTAAAATTTAAATTTGAATAGTAGTTCAAAAGTATTTACTTTTTACAGACATATGTAATTAAAAAGAATCATAATATTTAGTCCATTTTTTTCGTATAGTAAATGTATATAATCTGTTTCATTAAAAAAATTTAAATAAATGACATATGTGTACAATTGTTTATAAAGGTACTTTTAATTTGTCTTATATCTAAAATATTATACATTTTTTAATCAAAATATATTTTTCAGGCGTAGTGCGTGCTATATATTTATTTTTATGTAATTTAAATTGTAGATTATACGGCGTTATTGTTCACAAAATATAATATTTTTATGCCAATGTTTTTATATTATAATTTATAACAAATAACAATAATAATTTCAATAAATATTTTTTCAGAAATTGCTAGTTGCAATTATTATTAAGTTTGTAGAGCTTGATATTAATATTATAAGATACTTATTATTTCATATAATATTACTGGCTGCTATTAACTTTAAGTCTTTATGACTATATTTACGTAGTCATAAAAAGTGTTAATTCCTTATGAATAATATTTTTCGTATAACAACAAAATTATTAAATTCAATATTTTTTGTTAATACAATTTCTTCAACATTTCAACTTAAAATGTTTATAAAAAAATGTGTATTAAGAATATTTTTTTTGTTTATGGTAAGAAAAATTTTATGAAGAACCATGTACTACGTTTTTAAGATTTTTCATCTATAGACAAAATTGTATCATACCTACAAAAGTCGAAAAAAAGTAAAAATGTACTTGAAAACGTATGTCTGTAAAAACCAAAAAAGAGCTCTAATATTAAAAAAATATATAAAATGTATACAAAATACGAATATAAATAGTTATTAAAAAAATACAATTTAGACTTATATAATTAATTATTGTGTTAACTTCTTACACACCTACTATATAATATTTTATTTAAATTATTGCGATTATTGCTAGGAATTCCAATACCTGGTCATAAATCACAATTCACAATTGACTAAAATATCAGACTATCAATTATCATAAATCATAATATTTATATTTTTCTACAAATGATATTGTATGATATTTTATAATATTATTTAAACATAATAAATATAATATAATATAATATAATTTTTATAGATGTGCATACCTCAAACTACAGTCAGGTATAACAAACCTATAGGTACTTATTTAAATCTACAAGCTTCTTTGAAGGACCTGTATTTTAATTTCTTGGTACGCAGCGCTATTTGTTGGTAAATATTTATTGAAACAGCGATGCCGCATTTTGTTCAAAGAGAAAACACGGTAATAATAAATTGGTATTTACTCTTTACCAAGTATTTATTACCAGAGTTGAGTCTAGGAACGCGCACACGTTGTTGGGCAGCCCAAACCCCAAGGGCCTGTGTTCCAAGATACCGAACTATACAGTATATTATTATACAAATACGATCTAAAGTACGTTCCCCGTATTATCGGAGACATCGTCACGTTCGTTAGACGTATCTGTGAAACGGTGCCTATGAAGATTGGTGAGTCGACTAATCATAATAATAATATTATTATGTAGGTAATCTATCGCCAAAATCACAGGATAGATCGATCGATTATTAGTTGATAATAGCTTGCTTGGTTACAAGCATTGAATATTTATATATTATATTATGTAATAGTTTTATAAGGTAGGTACCGCGGTTCTATTACAACACTCAGACACGGTATATGAATACTGCAGCCGACGCACGTAGACCAGTGATGGCTCTTCTGACTTCCGTCACGTAGACTTAGTCGTGCGAAATTCAAGTCTAATAGCAATTGACTGCACGTATAATAATTATGCATTTATACAGACTCTGATCGAAATAAAATGTTTTAATTTGATATTCAGCTACCTGAATTCGTGATTCATTCTCTACTACACAGCTTGTCAGCTCTTTATCTGAGTCTTATATGTATACATTATCCGATTCCAAACTTATAAAGAAATGAATTACAACTGTTGGTACAATAGTCATACTTTGTTTTTATTAGCGTCAATCAACATGACATACGCTTAAGCTTTTAGTCGTACACAGTGATTGAAATAATTAAAAAATAGTACAAGTAGAGAAGATCGTGCACATTTTTAATTTATACATTTGTTTTGCCTTATTGTGTGAACCAAGGAGCAGTTTTAAACATATAGCCACATATAGGTAGTTAGTCTTAGACTTTTAGACAATGACAAAGCGAGTAACGTTTATTTTTTTTAATATAATAAATTATGCATTACAATAAAGTTAGTACTGTTTGGTATCGAGTGAATTTATTTTTATTTATTGAAATAATATGCGTAGACCCAATTAAAAATATACATATAACGGAGAGAATATAAATTGTTATAATATAAATTTATAACCACCTTTTGTTTTTATAAATTGTTGGACAGATGATGGTTTTGAAATTGTTGGTGCATACAAATTGAAATAAATTTGCACGTGTAGTTCCTTAGTTATTAAATTGTAAGCCATCTAACAATACCTAATCACCCATTGTAATACGTTTATAGATAATATGGTTTTTAGTTAGATTATGTAATGATTTTACACTAAACATAAAACAGTCATGTTATATTTAGTTCAAGACTTAACTTCTTAGCTCAGATAATTTTTTCAAATTATAAAATGCTGATATATTATTATTACTTAAGTACTTACTAGAATTAACTTTAAGGTATGAAGGGAATTCCTAGATTTCATCAACCACGCTTCTTTAAATTTATTATTTTAGATTATAATTATCCTAACTAGATGAAAACCATTCAAGTTTAATTTTGTATACATCAATATTTAAAAATAAAATCTTACTTGTAGATATATATTATAATTAAAAATTTAATTAGCATGCACATATGAAAAATAAAATATTAATGATTAAATAAGAATTTAATTTTATTTGGAACTAAAACATTTTTCCAAAGGAACGACAAAATGAGGAATTCTTTTTTTTTTAAGGAACAAGGGATGGAACGAATTCCTTTTTTTAAAAAAAGAACAAGGAACAGAACGAATTCCTTTTAATAAGAAACTTGCCAAGTGGACTCGTCGCCAACGGATAACCGTGATTTTATCAGTTAGTTTTATCAAATCTCAGAACAATATAGAAGCGACACTCAAACAGCCTGCTGATCGATCCTATGTATCCCTACGATATGAAGTATTGGACTCTAAAATTTGTACAGTATCCGTACTCGGATAAGATGTTGGTAACGTGTATCCCTATTTGTAACGATACTTTAAAAACGGAAACAATCCATTGACCACGGACGACGACGGTTTTAATTTATTTAAAGTTTTTTATGCATGGTATTTTTGGCTTCAGTATTGTATTCAGTATTTATATAGCAATAATACAGTTTGCACTAAGTAGTTTGTATCATACGATTGTAGCACTAATATTTGACAACATTCGAAATACTTACTACAGTCGAAGGAGTCAAGTGTAGACATACAAACTATCAAACACGTATTTTTAGTTACATACCATTTTTATCTTAATTATTTAAAATATTTAAGTTTAAATTAATTTAATATTATATACGCAGTACTTTTATAAATTATTTTTTCTGTAGACACGGTAGAGAGAATATTTAAAATGTGAGTTAGTTGATAAAATGATTATCGTCTTAACTAATGCTGTAATATTACTTCTAATTAATGCAATTTTGTAAATAGAGATAAACTTAAATTAATAATTAGCTGAAAATTAACCTATCCAAAAAATATTATTATCATCCATAGTTAATCAGTCATCGCTATTCACTATAGTCGCAATATGTTCAGACGTTTATCAACCATGACCGCCACTACAGGAAGGTGCAGTGCGTGTGAAGAACTTTCAGGCTGCTGTTTATTTGTAACAAGAGGTGATGATAGCTGAAAGATCTAACAATATTTTGTCCTCTATAAGTTTTAACAAAATAATATAACCTCTCAATAGGAAGTAAAGATAAAGCTCCTTATAGCCCTAGGCCATACCACCAATAATAATAATAAATATTATTATTATATGAGCTGTGAATTTTAACTTCAAATTATTTAATCATTACAGATATTTTTCGCCATACACATTCCCTCAATATCTAATAAGGTCATAAGTTATACATTGAAGAGAATAAAATTAAGTAACACATGATTTCATTTTATTTTATAATATTGGTGTCACATCTGACTTTACCGTCTTAATCAAGTAAGTTTTAAGCATTATGTAATTTGTAATCACTTGAAGTAGGTACCCTATTTCATTTTACGTATATAACGATTCATTTTTTGTTTTCTTGTTTTTCGTGCTTAGGTTATTACTTTCATACACACCGATCACAAGTTCGATTATAACGAAGGAAATTTCGTCCAATATTATTTGGCATGATTAAGGCTCTCCTCTCCGTAAGTTTGGAGTGTATAGGACGTTGGTGCCATTTTTTTGTATGAATCAGAATTCAGCGCACTGCAGTATGGGCACATCCGTGTTGTTAGGTCGAAAGCGATCGTGTACACTGTACACTGTTATAAATTATAATTTACATTATAGATCATAACGTCACGTCATGAAGGCTGACAAATATCGACCGGGTGTTATTCAGCTCTCCTGGTACTTGATATTATTACAATATTACCCCATAAATGACGTGCTCATATACCAGTGAAAAACGTTGAAAAAGCGTCTGTCACGCCATGAACTTTCCTACTTTCTAAAGCCCGATGGCAAGATAATATAATAATAATAATAATTTAATGGTATGTGGCCGTTTTGTTTGGTAACATAACGTAATATATTTTACCACGCGTTAATGTATATGGTGTCGGGCGTGGGCCACGTAGATATACGTCACTGTACTGATCCTGGTCACATACCTACACGCGCATAAACACACAACCGACAGCTCATAACTTTAGTTCATACATAAAACAACTAGGTTATAGATATAAAAGTTTATTAGAGAATCGATTTTACTTGTTGACGTAAGTTCGTATGGCTACTTGTATATTACTCAGATTGACAGTGGCTCACTGCTCGACTACTTGATAATTATAAATGTATCAAAATATATTAGAAAAAGTGCAGGATTACCTATTCCAATATAAACAATTAACTTATATTTTTTAGTTGTTACTTATTAGTTATTATGTGACTATACCTTTAATATGCGAAATTAATGTGTTCATGAACTTAAAATAATAATTGTTTTAATTATTTAACTTAAAACAGGAGACTCAATTAAAAATTGACTTGTTATTTATACCTACTCATAACTCATAAGTAAAAAAGGTAACAGTGAGTAAATAAAAACAACGAGTAAGTTATTAAGTGAGAAAGTTAAAATCGATTTTTCCTTGACTTAAAAACTCGTTAATGACTAGATATTGGGTAGTTGGGTTATAATTATAATTTATTATAGAAGTTATTATCACACCGGGGACTTAAAACATTACTACAGTACATTTATTACTAGTACCTTCAATTACAAATGCACCTCTTATTACTATCGCATCGAGATATCTCGAAGACAAAAAGATTAATAGGTATAGCATCAGTATGGTTGTACTGGGTACATATACTACTATAGGTACATAGTATAATATTATAGCAATGAATATAGCGATGTCGGTCATTCAACCACAGACAATAAGTCGAGTGGATGCCAAATCATTTTCAACCTAATATTAAATCACTCATTTTCCTTTACTCCCCTCCCTTATTAGTGTAATTACTAAACTATATTTCCTTATTAAAATCAAGTTATTTTAAAAATCTCTCCTTGTAGACGTCCTTGTACGTACTATTATAGTATCCAGTAGGTATCTACCATTTATCGTAACTGAAAAATTGTCATTGTCACCTCTTATTATTATTATTGTCGGTTCGTCGACGAAGTGTAACATGTTGACGCCAGGTAATGAACTATGTACGCGTAGAGCGAAGGTGGTAGCAGTTACTTTTTTCTTTAGAAAGTCGACGACAGCCGACGGACGATGCGCCGCGCACACGCTGGTTTAAAAGTAATTATTACCAACTTGTCTTATACATCTGTTCAGGGGAAAAATAATAACAACGAAGACGATGGCAACAATTTTTAAAGTCAAGTACTAAACATTAGGCCATTTTATGAATTACTACTAAATATAACTACGTTTTATATTGTATATTATAAGGATCTTGAGAGTTGTAACATTAAATAAAATGCTCAATGCACATTGAATTTAAATATTTATTGTTATATACTTACATAAATAGTTTGCTAGTTTGTCACACAACACAATATGCACTCATTGCACTCTCTCTGTACGTGATGCACTATAAATTTTTTTGTATGGATTCGCTTTTTGAGTATTGTTATATGCTAGGATGTACAAGGTCGTCGTTTTTTTTTTTTGGCACTTGTGTTCTCATTTATGCAATTCTTTAAATTTTTAGCGACAAGGGTCTTAAACATGTTCATGACATTTATTATAATTATTATAATTAATTGTATATGCTATAATATACCAAGGTCTGAAGTACAGTACAAAATCTTTGACAAGAAAAAAATAATTTTTTTGAGTAAGTATTTAGGTATATTATTTTATATAAATGTTATAAGTTTATAACAAAACAATGGAACACTTTCTTGTGTAATAAAAAAAGTTATAAGATTAAATAAAGATCAAGTATAATTTATGATACGTACATGTCGTTAACCACTGTATGAAAATATTAATTTTAGATTTTGAGCGGAGCAAAGGATGTATTGATTCTACAATGATTTGTGTGTGTGTTTACATATTTATTTTTTAAATTGCAGTTGTGTCAAAATCGCCTATTGTAGCAGTTAAATGGTTTTCAACTTTGAGGGTTATTTCTGAGAGAAACTGGATCTAGTTACAGAATACACTGAGTTCAAATTATGAACGACATTTTTTATTTAAACAAAAAACAAATTTAGTTATTTTCTTGTATTTCAAAATATTATTCTTGGGGACTTGAACTTAACTTAATTTACGTGTATGGTTATATTTTATAAACACAATGTTATTTTCGAAACATTCAAATTAATTTTAAGGTACCTATTCCTATCTTTACGACGCACCTATTCACAATCAAAGCAAATAACAATGATACATGGTATATTTGATAATATAATTAATGCGATATTTTTGGCAAATTTGATGCAGCTCATGGTATTAAATATTAATTATAGTAAAATTAATTAATTTCTATAATAGCAATATAAATACATCGTAAAATATATTGAATATACTAATATAGAACCTAAACAGACAAACCATCTTTGCTCAGAATTGTTTTTTGCATCCAATTA
The DNA here is from genome assembly GCA_027563435.1 of Nasonovia ribisnigri. Lineage (NCBI taxonomy): Eukaryota > Metazoa > Arthropoda > Insecta > Hemiptera > Aphididae > Nasonovia > Nasonovia ribisnigri. The sequence continues at coordinate 95,234 of JANEHU010000920.1, read as the reverse complement.
TTACAATTTAATTGATATTTAATACAATTGGAAATACTAAAAGATAACAACGATTGAGCAAAAACAAACAATCATAGCAATAGGCATTGACAAAACTCATCGTAGTCACATCCTAAAAGTAGAAGAAAAACTTTCGGGTGTCACTGTCATCTCAGACGAGGAACATACCTCTATCACCATGCAGCGTCGATCGGACGTGTTTGGGTTACCACTGATATTCAGAGTCCGTAGATACCACAAACTCACCGCAACTGGTGGTCAACCACCACATCCGGGGTCATCTTGCACGTTTAACGTATTGCAAGGAAGTTATGGACGTGGAGTGCTTGACCAGTACATCTATAACTTATTGCTCTCTATAGCGTGGACGTTTGACGTCTGCAACGTCTTAGAGTTGTAGGTACTTGCGAAATGTGGTTGTGTTGGATCCGTTGATGTTTTACTCACTCTAACACTTACAAAAATGTTCTCCCACCTCATTTTTCATTCAGTGGTACGTAAAATAGTTTTAGTCCGATGACTGAATGTAGTGGCATAATTAACCTAAAATAACCCATAATCAACCTAAAATTGTGTCTCAGTGGTGTACCGAACGTTTTGACCGAGATTCGATAGTCGACGAATTATGTCAGTCTGTCTATGCCCTCGTGATTTTGAAGTTTGCAGCCCAATTACCCAACTCGGACAGTGGGGTTACCATCACAAACTACATGGTGACCCAACGAACCTAGCCGCTGGAAAAAATCCAAGTGCTGGCTTCGCAACGACATGTAAATATTGGATGGCTGCTAGATTGGCCGAAGGAACGCTTTTTCCGTGCTGCACAGTGGTGCATGGTTGTCCGCGTGATCATGAAACCATTCTGGTCATTGGCGTCCATCAAGCGTCCTTCGACATGGTCAGGTAACCGCCACGAGCAAAACTCTGTCCAGTTAGTTTTCTATTGTTCTCCGACTTGAGGAAATATAGCACTGCGTCTGTGTGCGTACAACACTGTCGTAGATCCAATTGAACCATAAATAGGTAGTTAGTACCGATTGTTTGACACTGTCTTGTATGTCTAGTCAATGTCAGACATCTGAAAGTGGCTGACAAATTCCGTTAACCATCTTTCAGCTCCAACAATCTCTTGTTTCGTGGGTAGCTTATTTGACCACTATCGCGCACACATCAACCACGATAAATTCGTATTCGTCTAGTTTTTGAAACACCATAATCATGTTAGGATTCAATGATTTAAATGTTCGTTGATTTTTATTATAACATTATTATGTTAGTTCATGAATCCATAGATGTAGAAAACAATTACCTAGGAACGTCTTATTATGTAGAAAAAGAGTTATGCCTAAGTCTTATGCGACAGCAGAGTGTTTATAAATTTTAAATCATAACTCTTTACATTTTATAAAAAGTAAAAAATTGAACTTTTCCAGTAAATTATATTCAAAATTGACTTGTAATTAAATATTATTTAGTATGCTCGTATATTTATGTATATAGAATAGTATAAAACATCGATCCTTATTTTTATCAAACACACATTTATATTATAGATACCTATAAAAATGTTAGGGGTTGCAACCGTTTCTTCTATAGCTACCCTGTTCTAGTTATGACTTATGAATAATATTGTAGATTGAAGAAGGTTTGCTTTAAAGTTTGTCAATTGAATATCCCTACAGTTGCTGTTTGAGGTGCATTTAAATAATATTATTGTTTGTTCATCAAGTTTAAGGAACAATTTATGATTTAAAAAATCAGTAGTTTTTGTGTGGTTTACAGTTGTAGTTGGGGCACAAATATTTTACCCAATCATCATACATCATAATTATTATAATCATAAAATAATATTATTGTGCATTATTACGGATGACAACGACTATGATAACATGCAAAAACTAGAACTTGGACACATTACATTTGTGCACTACATCACCGCACGACTGACGGTCGATATTGTAACATTGGTGCACAGCGGAATTATTTCTCAGGCGTGCATAATCGTATTATAAGAATTATTCATAGGCCCAAATAGCCCAAATCTTTTCTTTAAAATTCATTCCAACGGGTTAAATAATAATTTCATAGAAATCAGTACTTCCAGTTCGGAGTGACGAAGATGGTACGCTATAGCTCCGTCGTTGCATAGGCACAGGAGTATATTTCACCAGAAGATATTTATGTAAGTTTTTTTATTAAATTCAAAAATAAATTACTATTCAAAACAAAATGATTTTTCCATATTTATAAAACAATTTTAGGTTAAATATATAACAGCCATTAAAAACAAATATTTGATCTAGATTTATCAAACTAAAATGTAATATAAATACACACTTAATTATAAAACATTTCAATTACAGTACAATATAAAAATAATTTATTACCTACTATACATTTTTGTACAAAAAATAGTTACCTAGTCATTAGTACATGATATTATCTTCCCCATTGGGCCAACTTCTTATGCACTTCTATACTCGTTTACATAATAAATTACTATTACTATACATTTATATCACTATTTTCTAACACAGTTTTGTTAACTAATGTACAATATTAATTAAATACTTAAATATTAAATTATAATTATTAAATAATTAATAAAATAAAGATAAATAGAATATTAAACCTACTAATACAATTTACATTTTATAATAAATCTACATACAATTATCTCACTAGGTATTAAACATTTATTACTAATAAAATAAATTTATTTATTTATGTTTAAAAAATACCTTCTTACATTTTAATAATCAAATAAATAATAAATACATTCAAAACTATTAAATTGTTTATTGGAAATTAATTTTTTTCGTATAAGGTTTTTGCACATAAATCACTATCATAATATTATGAATAATGCACTATCAGAGTGCACTCTTGTTTAATAGGACGTGACAAAAAAACTATAGTAAAGTAATTTGTCGGTTTCAATTTTCTGACATAACGAAAGTTTTCTCTAAACACGCGTTATTTTATATAATATTATGAACATGTATTATATAATATGTACCTACTTGCATAATAAATAATATCATAAACATACATTTAAACCATTCAGACAGCTAGTCCAAATATTTAATGCAAATTATAAATACAAAAATAAAACAACTGAGCAACATCAATAACAATAACAACAACAAAAACAACAATAATAATAAAACACATTAAAAATCATAGGAAGAAGAATAAAACACGCGAGGACGGTCGCCGCTCCATCTCACATCAGATGACAGCCATAGTTGGACCACTATGACGACCAATCTTTTTTAATCATGTCGGCGCCTTTTTCACCGATCATGATGACGGGCGCGTTGGGGTTGCCACTGATTATGTTCGGCATGATAGAGGCGTCTACCACCCGGAGCCCGTCGATGCCGTGCACTCGCAACCGGTGGTCGACCACCGCATCGGGGTCCGAGTCCGGGCCCATCTTGCACGTGCCTGCCGGATGGTAAATTGTGAACGTGAAGTGCCGGAGCGCGCACTCCCAGTACTCGTCGCTGAACAGCTCGAACTTCTTGCACCCCGGCATGGGTGTCAGTAGCGGCCTGGAGTTGTATTTGCGAAAAGCGGCTGTGTTGGACACGTTGAACGCGATCCGGATTCCGTCTACTAGCACCTGTACGTCTTCCCGGTGAGCGAAATAGTTGGGCTCGATGACCGGATGCGCCAGCGGGTTCTTGGACTTAAGCCGCACCCATCCGGAGCTTTTGGGACGCAATAGCAATGGCAGCAGCGTCCACGTCTCGGCGTTCACAAGCGGCTTGTACACGGTGTTGTAAACGGCGTCCCGGAGCCCGGTGATCTTTCGTATCTGATCGCCGTCCGAGTTGACGGAACTGGGCGCGAAATGGAACTGTATGTCCGGGAACTCACCCGATGGGTCAGCGTACTTGGTGTTGACGAACGCCAGGCCCTCGACACCGCTGGATGTCAGCGGGCCCCGCTCGTTCATTATGTAGTCGAGGGCCACGGACGCGGAGGTGAACCGGGACTTTTTGAATGTGATCGGATCGTCGATGAGAAACGTCAACCCACCCAGGCCCACGTGGTCTTGCAGATTGTGGCCCACTTTCAGATCAACGACTGGCTTGATACCCAATTCGGTCAGGTGGTCGGCCGGCCCGACACCCGACACCATGAGCAGCTGTGGTGACCCGATGGCACCCGCCGAAAGTATCACTTCCTTCCGGGCGGTAACCGTGCGCCGCTTACCAGCCCGGAGGTACGTGACACCGGTCGCCCGGAGCTTTCCACCGCCACTGTTCCCACCGGAAAAATGTATCCGGGTCACTTGGCTGTGCATCGACACATGAATGTTTTGCCGTAGTCGGATCGGCCGGAGGAAAGCTTTGGCGGTGCTGCACCGGCTGCCTCGGCGCGTGGTGGTCTGCGTGAGCATGAATCCGTTCTGGTACTGTCCGTTGATGTCGCGGTTCTGATAGCCCAGCTCCTCGCCAGCGGCAACGAACGCTGTAGCCAGAGGCGTCCGCCACGGAGCCTCCGACACGGTCAGGTAACCACCGCGGGCGTGATACTTGGTCCTGGCCAGGTATGGGTTCCGGTTGTCTTCGGATTTGAGGAAGTACGGAAGTACGTCCGCGTAAGCCCAGCCAGGGTTGCCGGCTGCGGCCCACAGATCGTAGTCTCGTTGGTTACCCCGCACGTACACCATGGCGTTGAGCACGCTGGAACCGCCCAGCACTTTTCCGCGGGGCCAGTTGCACCGATCGTGTACCATGGCCAAGCAGTATGGGTTGTCGCTGGAAGGCGGCGCCGTCTTGTACTGCCAGTCCATATCGGATAGCTGCAGGTAGCCGACGAACGATGGAACGTCCGATATCTCCGTCTCGTCACCGCCGGCCTCCAACACCAGCACCGTCCAGTTTTGAATTTCCGACAACCTGTTAGCTATTACGGCCCCTGCTGAGCCCGCACCCACCACTATGAAATCGTATTCGTCCAGTACCTGAAATAACATTATCGCATTAGAGTTTGATTACAATTTACTAGTCCATTGTTTTATTTTATGATATTATATTATGTTTTGACAGTCCATCGACTACTATTCTTGCACACAAAGTCCGACTTGAAAAATAAAAATTGACCTCAACACGGACAACTTATCTCGTGAAATGGAAAACATAGATAATTAAGATGTATAACATAATATGTAGGTATTTGAATGTATTATATCAATTTTTTTTAATTTTTAACTATCATAATAATTATAAGATAAATTCATCACATTGCTTTGTAAATTATAAGTTAGGTACTTGTCTACCATTGTTATTTTTGCATACATATTTTTAGTCCCACATTTTTTGATTTTATTGGTGTCATTAGGATTATAAAACTATTGATAGTTTCATGAATTGTTTTATTTCAATCTAATATTTTTTTTCAATGTCCATGCAAGTTTTGTTTGACATGTAAGGTATAAAACAAATACCTACTGCTTTTATCTTCTGACATTCAAAGTAGTCTTAAATTCCAATGTAACATATTCCGATTAACCAGTCGTTTACTGCGAGCAGACAGCAGACGTATTGTCGGCACACAGAGGTTAAGCCATAAGTGCTGGTCGGCACACTTTGTACGTTTTTCGATAGCCATCGTCATCACTGTAGCAGTATCCCGGTCTTTATTACCTACCATTTTGTTCCTAATTTTTAGTAACCTCTATAGTATTGTAGTATTGTTGTTTGAAACCCACTTTATAAACAATTATACGCATAATAAACATGTCATTGTATGGATATTTAAAATGCAATACACTATAATGTATAAGTAATGGTAGGTATACTGGTAAGAGTTATTACTGTTATACGGTTGATGTATTAATACATCGTAATAATATAACATAATGTACGTCCTCCTATCTACTGGTTACATTTTTTTTTTATCAATTATCAAATGTTGAACAGTCGGTAATTTAATCGATAATCATTTAGCTACACATCAATACTGAAACAATTATCAAATAGCAGGATAATCACAAAATTTACGTCCTAGTTTTTACATTCATCGATTAAAACGTTAACGATTAACCTATACCACCTGAGGGCAAATTTTAGATTTGAATACAAAACACAGCTACAATAGCAATCTATTCGTAGAGAGTTTAAGTTTGAGAGACAAGGGCATCTGAAACGTATAGAGTCACTGGAGACAATCGAAATATGCCATACGTTAAAATTAACTAAAATCAAATTACAAAGAAAGTAGATATTTTTACATAATATAAAATACGTATACATATATAATAATGACACCGTAGCTTTTGAACAAAATATTTTTTTGAACATTTTGCTAGGTATACTCATGCCATATGGTTAGAATATAATATAAGAAATATTTTGTATATTTGCAGCATATAATGACGATAACAATAAAATCGTATGATTTGCAAAATAATATTTTTAGATTTCTAGTAATATTTAAAAAATTTAAAATTAAACATTAACATTATATTGCTTCACAATTTTTATTTTATTTCAAGTTTAAAACTTTCTAAATAGATACTAAAGCTAATGAATTTATAATTTTATGTTACTATTGTTTGCCAATATAAAATTTGTCGTAACGGTATTATAACATTATGTATGATCATAATTCATAATGTATTATAAATAGTGGAATTTTCAGCTATATCTGCCAATAGAATTTTAATATTCATAGATTCATGTTTGTTAACATATAAACTATTTACAATTACATCATAATACCAACTGTTGTTTAATTTATATGTAAATATTCTAGTTTAAAAATTATATTCATGGCCGAAATAAATTATTTAAATAGGTTGGAATGATAAATACTTAAAAATATAATTCCAATTTTAATAACCTAATTCAAAAAATAATATAAAAAGTGTTGTTATTTAAAACATATTCAAATAAAAAAATAAAAAAATATACAAGATATATATTTAAATAAGATAAAAAATATTAAAATAAAAAGCGATAATGCAATGACACTCTATATAAATATAATATAATGGCATTATGTTTTCTTCTATTTAAAATCTGGTAAACGATTTCTCATACTTAATACGTATGGGAACAATAATACTGAACTGTATTTATAATATCAATTTAATATTAGGATACTTGAGCTTGTATAATTTTCCCACATTTAATTACACTATTTTCTTTTTTCTTTACCAAGAAGCTAATTGCATTATTAATTGTAATTTAGCGTATAATATACCTTCATGTGAAATTGTTGTATTAGACGCATTAAGATAATATAGTCTTCAGTAAAGTATCACTCTTTGCATAGAGTTGTGTTTTACAACTATTCGAACAAACCGTAGGTTATAAATTATAAACTGATCTTACTGTGAAAGTAAACAATATTTAATATCTTTTAAGTACAGTAGGTATATTATACGTCTATTACCGATGCGCCATAATAGGTATACATTATGCAGAGACGCAGAGTACTATTATAATATTATGTAGGTAGTATAAACATAATTTATTAAGCCAAAGGTAATCGTGTCAAGATTTACACACATCATCAATTACTTGTTTAGCTCAATAACTAGTATTTTATTACCCGAATGTTTTATTAATCCAATTCCTTACAATTTTATGATATACTTCATGATTTTGAATAGTGCCTTATTGTTGTTACAATAATGAATAATGACGATTAAACCACATTTTGATTTTATTTGATACACACATGAAATCAACATAATACTATGGTATGGCACTTTATTCTCTAATTTAAAATTATTTTAGTTTATTCATATTATCTATGTTTTCTTCATTTTTTTTTTTAAATATTTTAACTGACAATTTTATTTTGTTGTTGAATAAAGGTTATTAAATAAAAATGTTTGACTTTATCTATTTGTAATAAAACAATTAATATTGAAGTGTTAATTAAATATTTTGAATATGAACTGAATGAAAAATGAAAGTTATTTGTACATTTGTACGAACATAATATTATTAATCAACGATTTCATGAATGGTGTGTCAACAACAATGACTAGAGTATGGACGATATCTATTATCTATACTTAGTATGTAATAAATTACAATAATGTTAATATTAATGATATGTGTTATGTAAAATGTAACTAAATATTCACTAGTTTTCAAAAGTGGGAATTAATTAGTTAAAATGTAAAAACTAAATTAAAAAATTTATTCTTGCTTTTTAATTTTTCTAATTGATTAGATATTTTACTAGTTTATGAGTTTCATTCTAAATTCCTTACAATCTAAAGTTTACCCAGTTAATTAAAAAACAATACATTAAGTTAAAATCATTTTTATACATAACTATATTAATGAGTAATGACTATACTTATAAATAAATATTAATAATCCTTTTTTTTTCATCACTCTATAAATAAATATGAACAAATAATTAATATTCTTTAATTTAATAATTAATAGTGGACGCTGGACATCTTGTAATTGTTAAATCGGTTAATCCACTATAGTACTTTACGCACAGTTAGTGTGCAATAACAAAGAATAATAAAGTGTGAATTTTCGACAAAATATTCAACTATATCATTTAAAAAAAATTTAAACTTATACAATCCTAACACCACAGGTGGTACAAGCCGTACATAAAAATAATAATTCCCTTGGTTTAAGCACTATAAACAGCATTACAACGACATGGGATAATCTTACCTGTCCGCATGGGCAACAAATCAACTATAAAACTTACATGACAGACTAAAGAAGACCGAAGGAGTTCTCTACATCAAAACCAGCGAAAAAATCCAGATTAAAACCACGTAGGTATACTTTGAAATATCTTTCTAAGAGAATGAAGACTAACACGATAACTAATAAATCTGATATTATCAAGTAATATTTCTTATTAGTAATATATTAGTAAAATATTTATAAGTACTTAATAACATTGAAAAAACATTAAGTATGTTGACAAAATTCATTAAACTAATGAAAAAAAAAACATTAACTAACTTCATCTTACTGAGTTCAATTAATTAATTTCTCCATACAGCTTAAACTTTTGGAGTCAAAAAGATTAATTTTTCACTATTAACTTATAGCTTCAAGTTCTAATAGTTAACTTCACTTGACTCACTCAAATTATTTTATTTTATTATCTGGTCCATTTTTACTAATTTAGTAGATTAGGTTATATGTTTATAACCTATATTTATATACCTATATATATTTTTATTTATTTATTTTCAAATTTCATATTAAATCATAGAGATGGTTTGTATACAATTTTTAGTAGGCAAATTAAAACAATATAATTTTTATGATCCTTGATTTAACTATGGTATGGCGTTTATTCTAGTTAAGGTAATAATATATTAATATGTATCAATTGGTTACGCTATATGATTGTAAAATGAAAATATGATTTTAAACTGGTTGGTATACCGTATATACTGCATATTTTATGACATTAAAAAAAAATAGTGATCAATAAATATATAAGGCTAAAACAACGACAAAAAAATGGTAATATTTAGTTATCTATGCTATTTAATGTTCAAAAAATAATAAAACTAGCAATTAACAAATTATATAAATTTATAAATATTTTTTTTTTCATTTTATATTTGTATCATATTTATAATATATAGGTAACTTTTATTTATGGTCTAATGAAAATAACTATGTATAATCTTCTAAATTTTTTTTTTGTTGAAATTAGTTTCTCCATTTTATAATTAAGTTAATAATTATTATTAGCTTAATGAGTGAAGATTTTTATTTAAAAACTAGAAAAAATTATTTTAAAAATAATAAAATACTTAGGCAAAAATTTGTTGTATGATTTAGATAAATAACATAAATATAATCAATATTTATTGTATAATACACTTACAATAATTATCCAAATAAATCATGGATCAATATTGTACATTTGTACACACATCGAAGATATTTATTTAGAAAACTAAAATCATAATATTTATTCGTATTCACATTATGATATTAACTAAATAACTTTTTTTACTATTTAGTATTTTTACTAAATAGAGATTCAATAGGATTATTTTACATTGTACAATTTAATATAAATTACTGCAATGAACGCTAGAATGTATGATTATAAGCAAAATAGCATTAGTAACCTTGTTCACCTGTTAACTGTCAATACTTTCCTATATGTATTATAATATAATATTTCATATCATCACGTGAAACCGAATGTAAACAAGAAAAGCAATTTTACATCATATGATAACTTAATCAAATGTATAACCAACAAATAATAATAATATTATGTAGGTATGTATAATGTGTAGGCGTATGTGCAGTTCGATATAAACAAAACCAGTTTGTAGCTATGTCTACATTATCATTAGTATTGTAAATGATCGAAATGATTCTCATAAAAAAATATCCTATCCTTTTTTGTGTTACATTGTTTTATTATTTTTCGTTCACTTTTTGAAATAAAAATAATCCAAGAGTTGTATTGAAGTATCATAAAATTATGATGGGTAACCGGTTGATGGTTTCTACTAAAGTGGAAAATATTAAAGAATCTTGGCTATAAATTAGCTTAAGTAACTATACATAAATATATAATAAAGTACATAATATGTACCTACATAATTATGTAATAATAACAACTTTCGTGCGGAACAAACTCTAAAATCTGATTTCTATGCGGATATTGCTAACAAATAAATTAATAAATTAAAAATATATAGGTATTAACCAGAAATAAAATGTTCCAGAAACATAATCCCTCGGGAATAAGTTTTAAGTGAGTTTTATTGTTATGATTATAATGATCTCATAATGCTAACAATATTTTTTTTTCAGGATTATACTTTTAGGTAAGTACATATATAAATATATAAGCATTAAGTTTTATGTGTACAACCTATTATAAAATAGCATAGGAGTAATAGTTTAGGAGCGTTACGTTTTATGGTGACGAGTTATATACAGTCATTGATATTGATAAATACCACCGCTATGTTATACATTATACAAGTGACCCTACCTGTAAATTGAAAGGGTTATCGGCAGTGAAAGGAATCTGATTCGGTTATATTGTTATCCGCATTGTATGCTATTTAGTGATCACAAAAAAAGGATGATGATAACAACAATAATAGTAATGTCAACCTCATTCCCAAATACCAAATAAAAAATCTTGAAAAAAAAAAACATTATTATTTTTGCGTTCTACTAGAATGGAAAAAATATATTGTAATCCGAAAAAATAGGTATGGGAACACAACGAGTAACAACAGCGATTCTATAGGTAACCTATTGTAGTTGATATTCCAGCGCGTTACCATACATTATCTGAATGAGGTGCCCTCAAATAGCCATTATCTAGAAAAATGATTTGATTTTTGGACGTAGATCGCGTATACACTTGTGGTTAATTCGTCTTCAATTTACACAAATTAGCATGTTATTGTGGTAACTAGACGGTGACAATAATAGAGAATAATTACAGATTATGATAAAAATTACACTAAAGAAAAAAAGAATGGTGAGGTTTAAAATGACGGCTGAGTCAATCAGACCATTTATAAACCATAATATAATTACAATTTATGCGTGATCGATGAAAATAAAATGAATGTTAAATTCCCCCTTTAATCGAACGCGTATGTCAAAAAATATATAGCCACCTCTCAAATTTTAGAACTCGATCGAAGGGATGCAATCTATGCTTAACGTAGAATCACATCCCGAAAGTGATTTGGGTGAAGAAAGGTGTACAGGGACATTTCGTGCAGATATTTCTGTCACCCTGCACAAATCCAGATCATGAAAATTAACGTCGAACGCACAAGTCACGGGGCAAGGGCCTAGACTATAGAGTAATGTAATATTTACCTCTTGGACGTCTATCACTCGTGACTCGGGGTCGTACATCGAGTACCGGAGGTACGCCAACCCGACGACGAACACGGGTATCATGCCGGCTCCGGTCCACGCGGCGCTGTTCATGGCGCCGGATATCAAAGACGCCATTGCTCTGCTGCTTTCAGTTTTTTTTTTGGAAAAAATGTGTACGCGACCTCCGATTGATCTCCGACAGCGACGTGATCTACGCGTTGGACAACGACACTAATAATAATATCTTATAAGACACAGTACAAAACTCGCGTATTATCGGAACGGTATCGCGGTCGCGGTCGTACCGTCTTGTCGTGGGCAATATCCGTTCGGGGCACACTGACCGGGTCGGGCGGTCTTCATGTTTTTTACGACGATTTTCCGGTCCGCGATAGGCACAAACGCCGACGTCTGTACCTGCACTCGTCCTGGTGCCCGGCTTCCAACATAACGACAACTACGACTATATTGCTTTCTAAAACCGTAAACGCCAACTAAAAATAATAAAATAATAACGATAATAATACTACTATTACTATTCTTCTACTACTACTCTACTACTTCTACTACTACTACTACTACTACTACTACTACTACTACTACTACTAATAATAATAATAATAATAATAGCAAGACGACTATATGGGGACGCGACGCGCTCGAGGACGAGTGAGAGTTCTTCCGAGACGAGACCAGACGACTGCGGCAGTTTCGCCGGGGCCCGAGTCCCACCACCGCGGGAATGCATTTCTATAATGGTGTGATATTTATATATATATATATATATAAATTACACATTATATTATATTATACGCGCGGAATTGAACGTAGACCGCCACCGCCGCCGCCGCCGCGTACGATATTAACGTGCCCGTCGCGTATTGCCGTAAGATTTGTGCGTTCAAATTTTTTTTTTTTTATATTTCACTTCCCGGCCGACGCGAGTAAATAAATATACGCGTATACCTACGTGAAAGTGGTCACGACCCGGCGGGTTCGGGTTTCGTGTGTACCTGTAATATACCTACGTTTAATATTATTATTATATATATATACGCATATACAAGTTTAATACACTTTTCGTTTCACTTTATAACGGTCCTTGAAAACTGTGCACGTAATCGCAATCTCCTCTCGCAAATTTTATCAACTATAGGTACATGTTTATTCAAATTTACGTTAAAAAAAAAACATACTAATTATATATTATTGGTATGACTACACCTTCTACGTGTCGTCTATGAAAAATAATACGTACCTATAACCAAGAAGATGGGTACATTTTACAAATGTGTTAAATGCCAATGCGTTTAAAATATCGGAAACTTCTGGGCGGCTAATATGTAAATGTAAACTAAGGTTTTTGTTTTTTAAGTAATTATTCTAGTACGATCGTTATTATTTATTATTCTATTTTTAGTTTTAGTATTTTCAAACGTATTTATTTGTATTTAATTGGTTACATCATAATTTATCAAGCCGGTTTGTATTATTTGAAATCATTAATAGGTACCTATGAAATGTATTATTCTTCGTACACATTGTCTATGATTGTTGTTGGTGCTTTCAATTAGGTAACGTTGCGTCAGTTACTTGAAGTACTCTACAGTAATGTGTTTTAGAACGAAACATATGACGCATATTGGTTGCGGTTCTTTGGTATTAAATTAAAGATGGATTTATATTACATTTGAAACCCACGGACCCTAATTCACACCTAATATTGAGGTAAAAAATGTTCCTACACATTCAACAAGTTTATGACTGTCAGTATCAGTACACAATATGTCGAAAAAATTAATGTTATGCTATTTATTGGAGTGTCAACTTCAACAAATTAATATAATAATTAATAACTAATTAATTACTCATATATTTTTTCGCAATTGAACTTCTCTTATTCATTATTATTATTTTCAAATACCTATCGCTACAAAGTACTGAATACCGACGACAGGGACGGATCCAAGGGGGCCTAGCCGCCACCCCCCCTCCCCCCATGCATATTATTTATCCAATTTTATTTATAATTCTATAGATCCTGATATTACTATATTAGAATCACAGATATATTGTATGAAAATATAATATATTATTATACATATTATTTGTGGACTGTGAATGTATATATACTGTAATTGTATTTGTGTTGTAAAAAAATTGTCCCCCCCCCCCAAAGATCTTTTCTCTGGATCTGAGCCTGACTGACGATTGGCAAGACCACTGATTTATATTTGTATGAAAATAGCCATCTTATATTACGATTTAGTTATTTTATATCATTAACTATAACTAACGTAAATACCGCAAATATTATAAAAAAAGAAAAGTTCAATATCAATTAGCTGTTTGAATCAATAAGGTGTATTAACGGACAGAATTCAGCCATAGCCTATAGGTAAAAATTACAATTTCAAATCGGAATCTGAACTGTATAAGTATATTTTGGGAACTATTACTTGAATCCGGCGGGAGAGTCCTTGGAGGGTCAGGGCTGGATTAACGTATAGGCAATATAGCATATAACAGGAAATTTTCTGCAGTGACAAATTGTTTAATGGTGCCAAATATCATTAACTTAATAATGGTATAAATGTATAATGCATGTTCTTCATAATCATAATGATTAATAAATAATAATATGAAAAAGTATAAAAGTATAATTCATTTATAGTTTTAAGTTTTTATTGCTTATATTTTTTAATTTGGGAACTATTGTATTATATTCCTATTTCTATAGGATATATAATCTACCAACTGATATGTTATATGTATCATAAGTGGGCATTGATGTTGAGGGGAGTCCGAGCGGGCCAATGTAAGTTTCTACACGAGACCTAGCAGGTAAACAAGATACATATGTTAGTTCCTGCACGATAAAATAAGGTACATATGTAAGTTCCTACACAGTAAAAATGCAGGTACATGTGTAAGTTCCTACACGGTAAAAAAAGGTACATACACCTGTAAGCTCCTACACTAAGTATATTATAAGTTATCAATCTAATATCAGTTATATCATATTATAATACTGTCATACATTTTAACCCTTTGTTCTATATAATTCTTTATAATATTTAATATTATCAATTTAATAATTTAAAAAATAATAATTGTAATATAATAATAATTCATCATTTATTGTAAAAAAAAATATAAGTAATGAATTCTATAATATAAAGATAATAAAATAATAATTTAAATAATAAAAAGTACCTAATGCATTCTATAATATAATATTTAATAATTTAAAAAATAAATATTACCTATCAATTTAATAATTTTAATATAATAAAACAATAAAAAAAAAATATTATATTTTATGAGGTTTATTTCTGAAGCTCTGAGCTTACAGGTGTATGTACCTTTTTTTACTGTGTAGGAACTTACACATGTACCTGCTTTTTACTGTGTAGGAACTAACATACGTACCTTTTTTTTTTCGTGTAGGAACTTACATATCACATGTGTAGGAATTAACGTATGTAATTGTCTACCTGTTACTCTCGTGTAGGAACTTACGATTCCCCTTCCGAGCACATGAATTGCGTTCAGTAGAAAAAGTATACAAACAATTTAAGACGCAATTCGTGTATTTTAATCAGGGGTTCTTAACAACTAACAGTGAAATAAATGATAAATATAAAATAATTATAAATATAATCATAAGACAATCAAAAATCTGTTTATCAAATGTAATAAATAAATAAACGTTGAATCACTTAAAACTAACCTTATTCAATATAATCCATAATTTAATAAAATAAATATCAAAATCAAAATGTCAGTCAATAATAATATTAATAATAATTATATCAATCACAACGTCAGTCAAAAATTAGATCGTAATACCAGAGCCCAGGCTCCTTCTTAATTAATTCACTTAAGAACCCTTGAAAACAAAATAAAAATTATACTACCTAACCAACATAGTAAGACGCAATTAGTACCTATATACTTTTTTTCGGGACTCAACTAAAGTGCCCCGACTTAAACAGGGTGAAGACATGAATCACCACTCATATCATTTTTAAATTTCACACAACTGAGACAATAGCTGAATCATAACGTACATTATCATTCCATAAACTCACCTACGTGGTAACACATCGTTTCAAAATGCCGTTTGGTATGTTATCAACGAAAACATGTTTTGATGTTATTAAAATAAAATAAAATTGTTATACCTAGTTGTTTGCTCATCATTTATTCATAATTCAAGGTATCTTTATACTATATTCATCAATAATTTCAAAATTGTATGTAGCTTCGTGCAATATTAACTAGTTTTATCAATGGTATTTTACTTTTTTTTTCATAATTTATCAAACTTGATGAGTTAGTGGATGGGACATTTGAACCATGGTCTGGAGGGAGAGTGAAGTTATGGTTATAATGCATTATAGGTATTAAGAAAACTAAAAAGATTATTTTATTATTGTTGTTTATAAAAAAGTGTTTGTAAAAAATAAAAATGTTACAATAAGTATTAAACTATACTTCAAAGTCTAAAAAAAAAATGGTTGTTATAAATAAATCTAAAAATTTGTTTTTGTTATTTTTATCTATTTATAAAAAAAGTTTTATAAAAATGTTACTTAAATAATAAATTGTAGTTAGTGTTCCTAAAATTAAAATTTCTGTGACTTTACAAATATAACAATTTATGTTCATGATATTCTTTGATAGATATGTTCTATCTCCAAGTTCCTTGGTTCAAGTCACCCACCCAGCAGGGAGATTTGAGCCACTTTCCAACTCTAAGACACATCGATGTAGCATTCATGGTTATAACTACTATAGAATAATATAGAATTTATTATATGTTACTATAATATAGCCATGGCTTCTTTAGACATCAACTCCATTTCTCTATATTGATTACGGAAGAAATTATATCTAGTTTTCTAAAATGTGATTCAACTGTACCGGACTTCCCCTACGATGTGTATGTGAACACATTTAATAAAAAAAAGTGATATAGGAATGACGAAATTTTTATTTGAGTGCAGACAAAATTATTGTCTATAACTCTATAAGCACATTTTTCCTAAGCTGGAGAAAATTTCCATTTTGACAAATTATATGTAATTTTATCATAGATAATATATGAGCTATTGAAATCAATTAAGTTTGTCGCATCAAGTTTTATACTTC
Source organism: Nasonovia ribisnigri (assembly GCA_027563435.1). Lineage (NCBI taxonomy): Eukaryota > Metazoa > Arthropoda > Insecta > Hemiptera > Aphididae > Nasonovia > Nasonovia ribisnigri. The sequence goes on along the minus strand of JANEHU010000920.1, from coordinate 78,234 downwards.
GTAAAAGATTGAACCTAATTTATAACTTTAGGTACAAATAATTTGAAAATTTATTTGAAGTAATTTTTGACTTTATTGAAAATTTTAAGTTCGTGGGTGTCAAACCAAATCGATGACGTTCTTTATTATTATTTATAAAATACTAATATTATCATGTATACCTTCGTGTGATAACTATTATCTATTAGTTATGTTAGTGAAGTTTTCAAAATATTTTAATTTTAAAAATGTTGATTAAAATACATATGTATTTAGTTTATTTGAAATTTAACTTGGTGTGAATAAAATATAAATACATACATTTGAAATTATTATATTAAATTATGTGTATACTTAAATTGCCTATTTTTAACGCCTTGAAAATGAACCGTCCGTGTCCGTCCCATAAAAGTTAATATTCATTTTAACAAGAACAAAAATATAAATTTCAATAATTATTTATGCAAATAATAAATAGTTGAATTTTTTTATTTTAAGCTTATTAGTTTTATTTATATTTGTAAATGTACTGATGATTTTATTTATTTTAGTAAATTATTTATCAATTATCAAATTGTAATTATTATGAACCATCACATACCATTTATATTATAAATTTGTATAAAATGCATATAGTTTATACTAAAAAGGTATTATGTAACTGACAAGATCTATGATTACACTTAATGATTATATTTAACTCCCAGTCAACTCAATATTAAATATTATATAACCATTGAGTATCGATGGAAATTTATTTTCAGTGACTAAAGATAAAGATGGAATACTCGTATTGTGCATTATGAAAAATGTTAACTCAATTACTATGTTTTAAAATATTCTTATCTAGGTACCTGTTAAAGCAAATGTGATGTAACAATGTATCATTGTAGATAAACTCAATCATAATAATTCATAATACCCAAAACATATCAAATAATTATATAAATACGTTTTTCTGTTATAAGTAGATAGGTACATATAATGGTTTTATAATGTAATTTACTCAAAAGTCATGGTCATAATATTTTGATTTACAGTGTTAGTTTACAAATACTACTAGTTATACATACAACAATTACAAAAAAAGTATAGTATAAATGATTCAATACATTTTAATACAATATGTAAGTACACAACAGAAATATCAAAGAGGTTCACAATTAGGTATAGTAAAACAATAAGAAATATAATAGTAATAATAATAATACTAATATTTATATCCAGACTAGAGTGAATGATAATATACAATTAGTTTTGATAAGTTTGTCAAGTAATTCAACATTTTATAATAAAATGTTTTTAAAAAAAAGGTTTAAACCATAAAATATGTGATTTTAAAGATGTAAAGAAGAAGTTATCCATAAAAATAGTATAATCATAATAGTCGTTTGATCTTATAATTACACACATATACATTTTTATAAAAATTGAGCAACACAACTTTACATAAGTATTGAGATGATCGAGGGCTTAACCTAATAGGCTGCAGATGGTAATATTGGCTAACTAATGGTAATATTGGCACTCCTTCGTCTTCTCCTTCTAGTGTCAATGCCATGCCAATAATTGATTATCATGTCAGAACCTTTCTCACCAATCATTATTGTCGGGGCATTTATGTTACCATTGGTGATCTGAGGCATAATGCTGGCGTCAATCACTCGCAAGCCCTGAATTCCATACACTCTAAGCTTGGGATCGACTACGGCTAAAGGATCGGTAGGTGGTCCCATTTTACATGTGCCTGAAAAACGCATATAATATATGATGAGAAACATGAATATATAATACTGTATTCAATCGATTAGATTATATATCGTATAAAGAATATACTATATGAACCCAGCGTTGGGCAAAAAAACATTATGATTAATCAAGATGTTCCTAACGAGGGGCTACAACAAACTTAGATTAAGGGTGCCGAGAAATTATTTAAGATATAAAACAATATTACATATTATTATTTTTACAATTACAAAAAAAAAAAATTTAAAAGATACAGTGTTCGGGTTGTGTGTTTTACTTTAAATGTTTAATCTGTTTCAATATTAACTAGCTTATCTTGCACGGCGATGCCCGTGACGAATTAAATATCAGTTGATTTCATACTTATACTCCTAATTAAACTCCATTAAATGTAAAATACCCAGATTTTTAACACAGTTATTTGGGTTGTTTTGATCAAATTTAAAATATAGGTCTAAAATTATATCCTGCAATCATATTAATAACTATTTTATTTTCTATGACCAATGGCAATCCTAAACATTCAAAAATATATCGTTTTTTGTCAGCCAGCAATCCATGTTAGTCTTTCTTTAAAAATAGAAATTTAAAAATTTGCCTTTGAGGTCCACATCTTCGGGTATAGAATTACCTATATTATGTTCTAAATGTTAGAACCAGGAGTGCGTTTTTTTTTTGCACAATATACTGCAACTAATAAAATGATATGCTTTTAAAATAATAGTTATAACGCGTAGGTGTATACAGAAGTGTCAGAAATATATCGTCCGTATTCGAAAACTCATTGCGCATAGTTTGAAAATAATTTTCCGTTTGGCACCGTTCGACAGTTCTCGTGGTAAAAAAAAAAAAAAAAATAAGTATATTGTAGCACCGATCGACGGGCCGCGCTTACCCGACATGTGGTATATGGTCATGGTGTACTGACGTATCACGCACTCCCAATACTCGTCCGTGAACAGTTCCAGGGTCTTGCAACCGGGCACCGGCCTGGAGTGGAATCGGGCGCCGAATCGTTTCATGGCAGTCGTTTCGCCCACCGCCACCGCTGCCTTGACACCCTCGCGCAGCACCCGCAAGTCGTCGGGGTGCGAGAAATAGTTGTGGTACATAAGCGGGTACTGGTGGGGGTTGTTGCTACGGAGCAGTATGCGACCCCTGCTCTTGGGCCGCAACAGCATCGGAAATACGCCAAACACGTCCTTGTTGCTGAGGTCTCCCAGCAGCTCGTTGTAGAATTCGTCACGCAGACAGTGCGCCTTTCGGGCTGCCGTCCCGCCGTCCGAATTGGTCGACGTTGACGTCAGCATAAACTCGATGTCCGGCCAGTCGTCCGACTGGTTACCGTATTTGGTCGTGATAAACGCCACCGTCTCCAACCCTATGGACGACGTCAGTGGTCCTTCGCCCAGCACGGCATACCTGCAGCAGACCTCGTGATATTAATACAAGAACATACATAATACTAGCAAAATATCGAGTTTTTGGTACATTGCTTAATTTTTCATACAAATTATACGCAAGTCAAAAATGATACGATTATTATTTTAAAAACATATTTTAGGTTTATCGATTATATACGATTCGTGTATACCATCTGAATGCATTTTAACCAAATATAATTTAATTTTAATATTAATATTTAATACCTATGGCATACGTGTCAGGACTCAGAAGAGATTGTAATTTAAAAACTTTTCACAGTCGTATATTAGGTATAATGATATAGTATGCGTTTTACCGCTATTAAGATACGCTATATATAGACCGCTATATTCAGGTCAAAATAATTTTATTCAATGACTAAACGGCCTGTACAACCTATAATACTATTATTGTTTTTTTTAACGATATATTGCAACTTTAATTGTAATAGCGCGTCATATAGCGATTGCGATATTTCACATATTTTATGTTTCGTGTACATGTATATTGTATACCAGAGATTTTATATTCTGATCTGAAAGATTCATAGAACAATCTAAAAATTGGTGTTATAAAGATGGCTTATAAGGTATTAGAAAGACATCAGATGAGCTCCACTATTGCAGATTAAAGTTCTTGCATGGGATATATTTTGAATTTTTCTAAAAAATTACGAAAAGTCGTAAGGTAAGTAAAAGATTGTGGTAAGTAACACAAAGATACTAGGACTTAGGAGTCTCAAAGAAACGTAATTTAACTATAATTAATAGTTTTTATACACACCGATACATTTTGACTGTACAATAATGTTTGTTTCAGTATTTAAAAAAATATTTTAACATGTTTAGGCTTAAACAGTTTTTGAATTTAGAAAGTATGCAGTTTTCAAGTTTTTCAATATTGACTTAAAAAATCTATACCTATCACGAATCATATGTATATAATATGGTGATACGAGTGAACGACTGCTCCAACACCCACCCGAATTTTATAACCTCTTGCTGTTTAATGTTATGTAGGTATACCTACTTATCTTTTTATATTATATACGTTTATATACCATAATAGTTATAAGTGTCTAATAACTTACGTCATCATTAGATGTGTCTATATCATTAATGTTATTACACCATAGAGTATATTATATAGGTACTCTGTAAAATTGTTTTTCACAGTGAGATTATTTTTTAAAATGGTATAACGAGGCGTTTCGGGGCGCCGCGTACTTAACAGTAGTGTCTTACTATCATACAATTTCCCTCTAGGTTTAAAAGATATTTTCACTTTACCTCAATGCTGCCGGTATATTGACTACACGGTTCATGACCAAGCTAACTGGATAGTCAATGGGGAAGACCAGACCGCCAACGGCCACGTGGTCCATAAGGTTTTCACCGACGCCCGGTGAATGATGGATTACCGGTACATTGATACTTTTCAAGTGTTCTTCCGGTCCAACGCCTGGAATGTTAAAAATAAACTAGTGGCATAATCATTTTAATTGTATATACGGTCTATACGGTCTGCGAGCAAATCGTCATCAGAAGCCGGATTACCAAACGGTTGCTTTCACCGCGTGGTAACGTCTCTACTCGGATCGCCTTGCGTATACGGGTATCTGCTCACGTAGACAGAAAAAAACCGACCACATATTATCATGTATTATTATGTATACATCTTGCAAACGCACACGCAAAGTTGCGCAATTTCAAATATGAGTAAAGTCAGAACTCGGTTTGAAAAAAAAAAAGTTTAATGTTTATAACAATTGAAATGTTTTTATCACTTTACGTTCAACGTTATGGTCATTTAAATTTTGCGTTCAACATTTTAATAATATATTTTAAATCGTAAGTAATATATTTATATGGAATCATATATTATATAAACGTAGAAGATAAGTAAAGAAGTTTTTTTTACAAATATGTGTTTTAAGTTAAAATATATTTTATTGGTAGTATAATATGTAACCAATTACAATAAATTTTTCTGTTTGATTTGTTTTATATTAGATCGTTAAATAGTTGTATAATATTTTTTATTTTTATTTTATAGTTATAGAGACTCAAAGTTATTTTCTTACCGTTTTAAATGCGCTAAAAATTTTAGTAGTTTTTTCATGTATACCTATTACGCTATGATTATAATATGGCAGATGATGTAATATGATGAAATTATGATATAACCACGAATCCTCACCCGAGAGCATAAGCAATTGAGGACTGTTGATGGCGCCCGCGGACAGTACGACCTCTCTTTTGGCCAGCGCAACCCGCTTTCGGCCGTCCCGTTCAAACTCTACGCCATAAGCCCGTTTGCTGTCCGGGTCGATGAGAATTTTGGTCACGTGTGACCATAAGGCCACATGTAGGTTCCTCCGCAGCCTCACTGGTTGCAAAAACGCCTTCGACGAACTACACCGGTAACCCCGGCGCATCGTGAACTGGTACAGTCCGTATCCGGTCTGAATTTCGCTGTTGGTGTCACGAATCTCGTAACCCATTTCTTCGCCGGCTTGCAAAAAAGCGATTCCTGCATCGAAACGCAAATCCAATTATTAAACTCAGAAATCAGTAAAAACGTAAGCGGGTAAACAGTGACATATCGGCATTAAGGTATATATAATTGGCGAACACTTTTTAATTGCACGGATACGATTTCTATGGAAGCTAATATTTGACAATATGATGCGAGTGCATTCAAACTTTTCTACCAAAGACATCATAGGAAACTCAATTATAAATGTGTGGAGCCCCCTCCCCCCCATCCCTCGTAGTCTTAGCACAACAAATTTCGTATGCATTGCAACTACATATTTTATACTGTCAGCAGTACTGACATTTCGACAATATTACAGTTGCAAGTCATTTACGCCATTTGCGGAGTGCGGAAAACAGTCCCACGACGACGATCAAAATGAACCCGATACATAATAATTATATCAGACTACTATTATAGTTAGGTACGACAAACGGGTTTGAGCTGCAAGTCATCTGATTAAATCACTCCTGGCAATAGCATTTTAATTTCGATCTCTTTTTTATTTTATTTTTTATATTAACACACAACGGTACTTATTACGTGTCAAATGTTACGATCCTAATAATAATTTGATTTTTATGTGCATATATTATTATTTTTTAATTTTTTATAATGTCGATACCCCATAGGTACCAGTTAATGTATTTTAATCTCTTCAACACCGAACTATTATATTTTATAGTTATCGATCAACAAAATAAAATACTGTTAAAAGCATATTAAAAAAATTATCCATCCAACGATTTTACTATTGTAATAATATTATATTTATCATGAAAATAAAAACAATTTTGATTCCAAGTAGAAAAGACTGTAGGAAATTTATTCATATACGATGGGTAACACATTTCGATAAGAAATAAATATAAAGTTAAAACCGTTTTTCGATTTAGAAATAAAGTAACGTTGTTGAGTTACTTACAATATAAGAGCTTATTTTTCAAAGAAATTATTGAATAATCAATTCTAACAGTTACTTTTTTTGTTTTTAGTAAAAATAGTTAGTCATGATAACATAAGCGATAGTTACAGCTAGCATAGGTACTGTTGAATTATTATTTTATTAGGAAGGTATATGTCTTTTATTGTTCTTAATAACAATATAACAACCTAAATTGTATCATCAGTTATTAACTATCATGTTTAATTAATTCATTGTAGTTAACACAATATAAAAATTAATCGTCAATGCTTCACACGTGTCGTCGCACTATTAGGTTTGTCATTGATCGTGTAACCAATATTACCGATACAATAATATGACATATTTACGCTGTATTCGGTTATAAAAGCGTCTCGTTTAGTAAGACGATGCAGCCGATCCAAGGACGAGTATTGTGGTATGGAATATGTATTTTTAAAAAGAAAAAAAACCCGCCCACTTTTCAAACTTCTCAACTGTTCACATAAATATCAAATTGCCATCTACTCGTCTGCCAGCCTGTCAGACGAATATAGGTACCAACATTGTTTCACCGAGTAACTGGCGCGTATGCTTCAAACACACGTAACGATGGTATATTTGTATATACCACGAGTGACGTCAAACGTATTATTCATATCTATACTCTGTCTAGCGAGAGAACACGCCGATTCTGCGCATATCCATCTCTCGACACCCTAAAACCGGTTCCACTACAGACGGGTGACGCGTGGCAGTGCTCAGAAAAACGTTTTCGTCGGGCCGCAATGTGTCCTATCGCCGGACAGAGTATAGTCTGAGATTAGGATTTACCCAAAGGCGTGTTCCACGGCGAGTCTTGGACGGTCAGATATCCGCCGGTAGCGTGGTATCTGGTATTCTTGGCCAGGTACGGATTCCGTTGGTCCTGCGATTTTTTGAAGTACGGGAGCACGTCCTCGAACCCCCAGCCGGGGTTGCCCATTCTCTCCCAGTTGTCATAGTCCCGCTTGTTGCCCCGCACGTACAGCATAGTGTTCAGCACGCTGGACCCGCCGATCACCTTACCCCTAGTCCAACAGCACCGATTGCCCTTCATCGCCTGGCACGCCGAGCTGTCGGGCTGTGTCTTGTACTTCCAGTCGTACTTGCTGCCATGCAAGTACAACGATATGGCGGGCACGTCCGTTATTTCGGACTCGTGTCCACCAGCCTCCAGCAACAGTACGTTCCATTCCGGATTCGCGGACAGACGGTTGGCAACCACGGCACCTGCCGAACCACCGCCCACTACTATGAAATCATACTCAGACCTCAGGTTCTTCTCATTCACCAAACGGTTCTCTGGGTCGTACAGGTCATAATTGTAATACGCCAAAGCGGCCAAGAACGTAGGCAAAAATAGTAGTTTTCCTCCTCCGGCCACCTTGGTTGCCAACTTTACAGCGCTTATGAGCACTGTGCCTGCGTGCACCATTTTGAATCTAGGCGTCACATTCTATCCGTAACCAATATGACAAGTAAACCTGCAAATAAACATGAATTGAGAATTTTAAATATCATTGTGTATCTATATCTAAACTGTTTAGTAGGTTTATTAATGAGGATTACTTGGCAATGGCATAATACAGATATATCATATATAATATTATACAGAATATAAGTACGTATTAATGTACTATGTACAATTACACTTCATTCACAATAAATACATCCAATTATTACTCTATATTATAATATCCATGTGGTACGTATGATATCATGTGGAAGATAAAAGTGGTTTTTATTGTTAACAGTAAAAACTCAATTCGTTATCAAAGTGGGTAATTTGCTTATACAACTATATACTTGATCTGTAATCGAATTATAATAACATAATTTACTTAAAAACACCCGATGTTGATACGATCCTATAGCTTTTACTTTCGAATACCTACATAATTATAATGTGAAATATTTGTGTTGTAAATTAATATCGATTAAAATATTTTTACTATCCATAGAACATTTTAATATAACACTTTCTGTGGAACTTATGCATCTATTAATTGTCTATAATTTATAGTTGATAATTTAATCGGAAGATGTTTTTAAAATCCAGTAGGTATATTACAATTTAAATATCTACATAAAAATAGGAAAGTTTTAAGATCTTACAAGAGGTTCTTCTTTTCAGTTGCGTAATAATAGCTAATGTGATATTTAATCTAAATACTCTCTTAACTTTATGGTGTGTAAATTTATATGTTCCAGATCAGAAAGCGAGTTAACAATAATTGATATTGCTTATATTAAACTTGTAGTTATATCCAGAAGTATCTTTTATTTGTATTAAATTAATTATGTTTTTAAGCTAAATTATATAACTTTAATAAACAGCAATAAAAAATAGATACATTTATTTTATTTTTATCAGTTATAGTTTGAGGAAATATGAGTTATTAAAACAAAACGTTCACTTTTCCATCAATAGTTTTATTTTAATACAACTATTTCTAATAATTCAATGTATATTGTTTACTTGACAATTTCAATAAAATGTAGACAATTTAAGTAACTTTATATATTTAATATTATTATTATTAAATTAATAACGATATTATTTAGTAAGAACTATTAAAAAAATGTGATATTCGTAGTTTTGTATAGTTGTAACATACACATATGTGAACATCAGTGTTGGTCGAAAGAACGAGGATTGAATATTAATTTAGCAGTGGTACTCAAATTTGGTATTTTATTTATTGCATGCCATGTATAAACAATAGGTACATATATATACATATACATGTACAGGAAAATAATTCAAAAACATTGATGTTACGATGTGTGCGGGTCTAGATTATCAAAAAAAAAAGTGTTGGAATGTAGGAATTCAACTAGAAGATTCTATAGTGTAGTTCCGGAGCGTGATGCGATAGAATAATTTTAAGTGGAGTCAGGTTTTTACAAAACGTTTTGGTTGGGTTAAAAAAAAAACAGGTTGATTATTCGGATTTCATGATTATACTACTATTGGTAGCATACCTCTCGGCAAGTGAATATTATTAATAACTACCCAATACATTGGCAAGACTAAATTGTCATAATTTTAGATGATAATAATGACTGCGCCCAAAGACAAATCAAATTGGATATTGAAAAGCTTTGTAACGATAAGTAATTAATTATTAACACTTTTATCTAGATGCATTATAATATACTATAGTGAAAGAGAAATTTACTGAATGACACGATTCGTGAAACAATATTTACTTAAAGTAGTAGCTTATACAGAGTTCATGGTCAATACTTTCAGTTTTATTAATATTTACTAAATATAATGAATAATGATAATACTATACAAATTACAATTTAACTTGAACTTATATATATATATATATATATAGTACGAACAGCGACAGTCACGAAATCAATCGGCGCTGCGACACTATGAAATTAATTTTTTTATTATTTTAAATAATATATATATTATATGCGTCCTCACTTTCCGTGAATGACAGATGTATTTATTCAATGAAAATCATCGCGTTTTCATTATGCATGACGTGTTTAATAATGGTGTAACATACACAACCTTTTAAGATATAGTGCCATAGGTATCCACTATCAAGTTGTAATTATTATTATGAGTTATAACCTGTCATCTATAATATGGTTTTTATAATATGTACTTACTTAATCACATGTTTTAAGCCCAATAGGCGGTTATATAAATAGATATGTATACCTACTTTTTTTTCAGTATTTATTTTACGTAAACTATAATATTTTCATATTTTTCTTAGAAAGATTGTGTACACTATAGAATATGAAAACAAAATATGGATGGTTATTTATTTAAATTTTCGTTTTTATAATAAATTAAACTCTGTAGGTCATTCAGGTATATTTCATAACAACAATTAAGTTTATGCAGGAACCTAGTATTTTTTATTATATATGAATATACAAGTCCACCAGGCATAACTGGAATATTTTTAGTACAATTTAAAAATGTTATTATTTGTTTAATAATAATGAAAAAAATAATTAACCACATGCACGTGACTGTTTTATTTTTACACTATTTTGCAATGATCGTGGACACAAAATTGTGTCATTTTATGACATAAACGTTCCCTCTCTTTAAGTAAGGCCAAGGCCACTCTCTCATTTCCCCCAAAGCACAAAGCATACATAACACTTTTCAATGAATAAAAAAAAAAAATGTGACATAATATTCGCATTAATTTATCGTAATCCGCATTATCTATCATAGGGTATAATTACGTACCAGACACTTGTTTTAGTAATTTAGTAGAAAGATAAGTATTTAATTTTTTTTATTACTATTACTACTTATGAACTGTGAATAATGTAATAACATTACAGTGCACTAAAATTAGTAGGTATGTATGTATGCTATATATGTTGGAAAAATGAAAACTATTGAATTTGCTTGTATAGTTGTATGACGTATTTATTGATGCTTCTGAATAATTGCGTACCAGAGTAATATATAATGAAGTTCTTATGGTGGAGTATACATTTCATGGTCACAAGTTCAAATGGTTGGCACCATTAAAGTCAATTTATTGGCGTACGTGACAATACAACAAGACTGAAGTTACGTACGAACGGCAAATATTTAATGATAACCCGATTATTATTGGTGAAAGCCTTATACAACTTGGTATTTTGTCTTAACTAGGTAGGTACAGCGTTTAGATACATATATACAAACTGACGACATAACTGTAGCCATTGCTACACCATGATGTTTTTGCGGCCGTCTCGTTGCGTTGTCTCAGTGACGTGCACGCGATATTGTTTTAAACAATGATAATAATTAGTTATCGAAACGAAAATATGTATTTTATAATAATTCTTGTTTTACCGGATCAAATTAAATGACGTGCCTAAATGACATTTCGTCGTTATAATTGCCAGACGACCGAATGCTTATTCGCAAACAATGTGTAATGCACGAGGATAATGTGATTACGCAACTTTAATACACGTTTTAGCACAACTATCGAGAACGTCTTATCTAAAAGAAGAAAACTGCGATGGTAACCGGAAGTCAGTAATTCCAATGACGCCAAAACCAACGTTATTTGAAATTACCGTGATATCGCACGAACACGTGCGGCACCATGTAAACCGGTTGCGGTCGTTAATATTCCACTTTCGTTCTTATATTTCAATATGATACAACTATAATATTATATGTATCTTATATCGCCTAACGTTGCATTAAGCCCATCGAGTATAGTAACACTACGACCGGAAGGTAAAATAGGTATATTATATTATATTATACTTATAGTATCACAATATTATGTTATAATGTTATAGCCTATAGGCTACAGGTATGCGTTGTTACATGTGGTGGTGGTGGGCACAATATTGCATTATTTTTTCATCGACCATCCCGGTGCGGTGTATCTAATCGTCATCGCATTCGAAACGCATTAGATGGGTAAGATAAATCGATCGATAGATCTCTCACTTGGGCCGACAAACACGTACTAGGTCCAAACGGTCGTAAATAAAAATCAGATAGGCATTATATATATATATATATGTGTGTGTGTGTACACACACACACACACATATATACAATACAATACATATGAAGGGAATGCGAGTGTAAAGTATATGAATTGAGATATAATATATAATAACTTATAACATATGTTACATTGATGATTTACCTGCTGCGGACGTCCTGTTGCGGTAGCGAACAGCTACCTATATATTATACTGTTGCACGCACTTGGTATGTCGTCGGTCGGTTTATTATATTACGATGATGTTATGTTATATTGTTATATTTTACTGACCGTGAGGCGCACTGCAGTCAGAGGAAACGGACGAGAAAAAAAAATATTAAAACCGCTAAAAAACCAATAACATGGATTTCGAGCCACTTGACGGAGATCTCAGTAGACACTTCCGAGATCGAAGAAATGCAAATTAATCGAAAAACTTAAACTTTAAAGACGAAAAATACCGATACCGAGATGTATACAAACAAAAAATCCGTAGCACCGAGCAAGAGCCGATACAAGCACCGGCTGACCGTTTTTGAGTGGACGCACGCCGACGTTTGAACGTGAGTTTAGCGGTCGGCTGTGCCGATGCGGTGTCCGTCCGCGATCATTTCCTCTTCCCTTTGGCTGTCGCAGCACCGTAGATCCCCCTCCCCGCTCCCGGCCCAGTCGAGTACATGCAGTGAAAGTAACCACCGCGTGCGACCAACTACCACGTCGTCATAATATTGTTATAGGCGCGTACGCACATTACGCATCGATGATGTATTTATTATTGTACGACTACATAATAGATGTGTTTGGATTTAATCGCAGAATATATAATTATTGTAATGTATTGCAGAGTTAAAAAATAAAAAAATAAAAATAAAAAAAAAACCGAAAGTAAACCTTAATTAGTATTGTGAGTATTAGGTAATATGTATAATATTATTATCTTACTAGTAACTACCGCAAATTGAGATAAAATATGTTATATACTTTTATATCTTGATAAATCGTTGCAATTACTTATATTATTAGAATATGCATTGATGTGTTGCAAATAATTGTATTTTTCACACAATAGAGTCGACGCCTCGACACCTATTTTAATAATATTGTTATTTATTACCCATAGCGTTAATTTGCGCTTGTGTGTCATACTGTTATCCAACGAGACCGTTTGTAATTGTAAACAGACGACTGCGACGTACTACCTACACTATTATAATGCACCTTTTTAACTGAGCGTGACGAATCGATGGCAAATCAAAGTACCAAACACTGTCTGTAAATTAATTAGTCCCATGATACGTGCATCATTGTTTGATAGCGCGGCATACGACGTGGCTTCTATGGGCGTGCTACAGGAGGGTTAGTTGCCCCGGGCGCGTTAAAATATTTGAGAAACAAGATTTTTAGTCATTTAATTACTTGAATATTGAATATTTCATGTTATGCAGGACTCAAACTGGCACGAATATTTCGGTTACACAAAGTGTGCTGTAATATCTTGGTTGAGAAATATTTGTGAAGAAAATAATCGTTAAAAAACTGTAAACACTTTGTACCTGATCTTACAAAAATATGAAGAAAAAAAACATGGTTGAAATTTGTGATTTACAAACTTTATAGCAACGTATTACTTATAAGTTATAAATATTCATAAAAATGCCATGATTTTTTAATTAAAATGGCCAATATGTGATACCTACTAAATTAAATTAACATATTTTGATAAAAAATCAAGAAAATCGCACTTTATATGTGAATTTCTTGTATATTTTCATAAATTATTATGAGTTAAAGAAACTGAATTATGGAAAGCAATCTTTTATTTCTGCTTCCAATTATATATTGAATTTGCTTGTTATGTTTGGGTTTATATTAGGTACTGAAAATTGAAATAGTAACACATTTAAATTGTAACATTATACCTAATGCATTCATTATATTGGAAATTAAACACTAATTAATTGTTTTTCCAGAAGAGTTTAGTCGCTTTTTAATTAATTATCATTTAACTCAACATTCAAGCCTCTACCAAACATTTCATTACTTCTACTTGCAGAACAATAATTTTAAACCCTATAAACAAACAGGCGACAACAATACTCATATTATGTAATATGAACATAGAACAAAATACTGCAAGACAATATGGTTCATGCATGTGATCTTACAAACACTATTATACGATAGGAATAATCGAAACGACATAGTCTTGTCTTATTAAACAAAAACCAAAATCACAAAGCCTCTGGCCACGTGTACCTATAATATGGTATAATGGTTTGATATTTAATACTGTAAAACAATCAGTAATTAGCTTGTCTGTGTGAGGCGAGGGTTTTAATACATAAATTATTCGATAACACGACTGAGTACGACACGTTTCACTCTTTCAGATATTATATATACGACTAAAATAGAGTTATCTTTGTATCCTGTATATGAAAGATCCATGACCGTCACGACGATATTTCGAAAACCCAAACTATAAGCATCGAAATTCCGATCCATCGTGATTCGTGGCGATCAATGATGCAATTTTGATCGACATTGCTCAGGTAATCGTAATCTGCATAATATTCTAACACCACAATTCGACGTCATTAAAAACGAACAAAATAAGAATAATTTATAGTTTTCCTACCTATTTAGAGTAGGTAAATATTCAATTTTAATTTTCATGAACCAACGGAATAGTTTAGCTACCTATATAATATTTACGTTTTAAATTTTCAATACGTTAAACTTTTCTATCCGATTGTATATTATGTTTTATCGTAATAATTTTGTTTTATCACGTAGGTAACTCGGTATACTCTATATCAAATTAGATTTGGCAGTTGTTATTTAATGAATATATTACGTATATTATAAATTATAATATATATATTCAATATTAATAATTAATGTACATTATAGCTGCAGCCTGCAGGTAGCATTGAGAATGTTGTATAATTTGAAACATAATATATAAATTTAAAACTAATGAAAATTGTATCCATCTTAAAGAACTAGGTACCTAAATATAATTATATAAAATATATATAACAATATAATATTATTATTATTATTTCTTAAAGTAAAGTCCGCGGCTTCAAAGGCCATTTGACGACACTATTGAATTTACATAAATAATGCTTCACATTTGATTTAAATTTGTAACAGTAGGTTATATCTTAGAATTAATGATTTATATTTTCTTAAGAAGGCTATTGCTGTTAATAATAAATCAAGAGTTGATCGGACGTTGCAGGGGTCTAGGTTGATGGGCTGAGAGATTCTGACA
The DNA here is from genome assembly GCA_027563435.1 of Nasonovia ribisnigri. NCBI lineage: Eukaryota > Metazoa > Arthropoda > Insecta > Hemiptera > Aphididae > Nasonovia > Nasonovia ribisnigri. The sequence goes on along the minus strand of JANEHU010000920.1, from coordinate 62,822 downwards.
TGTGCCAGGGCATAGACATAATATTATTGTATTATAAGTTGATATTTATCATTACATATAATAATTATAAAGAACAGGTTAGAATGTTTGGATTTTACATGAATTTACCTCTATTATAAATTAAATATGTCCATTCCTCATATATTATTATTACAAAATGATTAGATAGGTAGGTATCTTGCATATTTTAATATTTAGGATTTTTTCTATTTTTATTTACATTTACGTGCAAATTTGTTGTTATTTTTTGTTCAATTTTAAAAATAGTGAACACATATTTTAAGTTATAAATAATAGATAAAGTAAATATTTCATTGGTTTTGATTTTTAAATGTTATTACTTATTGGTAAAAATTAAGGATTTCATAAATTCTGATTAGTGTATAAAATATTATCTTTTGATTATATGTATATTAAATAGCATGTATCATATTATTATGATAAAACTATAATGGGTATATAAGTTTTGACTTTGAAAAAAATAATATGCACTAAAGTAACCAACTATTAATAGTTAACCATATTATTTAAATCTAATTATTTAATTGATTTGTTTCCGCTTATATTTTATTTATTTTTAAAACATACATACATTAACCTACATGTTTGAAATAGGACCAATTTATAGTAAAATACTAGTAGTAACGGTCATATAAAATAAGTACCTATATATGGTTATAGTAAAATGTTATAATCAACAAAATAAAATATAACATGTTTTGTTTTAATCTTGAAACTTCATTAAGCTTTGTATAAAATATACAATTTGCCAAGTTTATTGTGATATGCCTACCTACTAATGAACACACTGGCTACTGTATATTTTATTATGCAATATTTAGTTAATCAAAATAAGACAGTAGTTACAAAACATAAATAGTTACATGAATAATTACGAGTTATTATTTTTTAAAACAAAAGATGTTAAGAAGAAAATCCTTATAAGTAGGTACTGCCATAATTGCGTGACCAATAGTGTACGAGTCAATTATCTTTAATAAATTTAGAACTCCTGCAGTTTATACAAAATATAATCTATGAATCTGCTTTCTTTTAAACTTAATTAGTAAAAATGTTCGGGAAGGTTTTTTCGGTTTTTATAGAAGATTAATATTGATGTTATTTAACTCATTATTATAAACTATTAACAGTTAACACATTTTGGTAACAAATGTTTTAATTGTTTATAGTTGGTAATACCTACAGGTATTTGCTATATAAGTAGGTAACTTGTTAAGGAGTTCTCTCGTCTTTAACGCAGTACCTACCAATACTGTTGCATATTATATGACGTATTGTCCGTGTGCATTAAGAGCTGGTTACTATGACACCTATATATTCTGTTAGGTTTTACCTAAATATAAAACTAATTATTTTACACCATAGACAGTGTGTATAACTTTCTCATTTTTACAGAACTGTATCAATATTATTGAATCATTTTTAGTTTTAATTTATACAATTTATACAACATAAAATAAAAGAACCTTGATGAATGGTTTCCAAAGATTTTTATTTGAAAATCATTTAACTATTTTGTTTTAAAATTTAGCTTAAAAACAACTAATTTAATGCCCAAATGGTCAAAACTGAAAAGGTAGGTAGTTTATACTTAAAAATTTAAAGTTAGGAGGACATCATACCATAAATGTCAATTGTCATAGTGTTAAAACTTTCATTAGAGAAGTAGCAATACCTAATACTCGTTTCTATGGTGGTTTTAGTCGTTCGCACTCGTTGCAAGATTTCGTTTTTAGTGATACGTACTCTTAAATCTTAATGACTTAAAAAATCAACTTAAAAATACTATAACGGCTTATTCAAATACATAATAATAATGATGACGAATCAGTCTCCACTCTCCTCTACATTCAAAATCATCTTTGCCGCTAATCTACTAAAACAATTTTATATATTATGTAAATTCATCCCAATGCTCACTGTTTCCAAGGGTGATGTTAAACAAAAAATAGAGTAATAATGATGAATAACTTATATTAATAATAATGATAAAATATTGTTAATAATTATAGAGTTAAAATATGTACTCATTGAACAAATTACAATACTATAGAAATATTTACCATATTTTATTGATAATAAATGATTTTACTAAATACTTACTTATTTATTTTTGCTGTCCTTTAGAATTTAATAATTTAAGTCATTTTAGAGTATCTCATAATGACAGTAAAATTAGTATATTAAAAATTAATTTAATTCGTAATTCAAAATGCTTATGAGTTATTATTATTTGTTGAATTTTGATAAATACATACGATATTATTCATGTAAATGGTACATATTATAAAATATAAATTAAAATAGGTAACTCCTTAGACAAACTCAATGGGAAAAACAAACAATGATAAAAATCAAACCATTTAAAAGCCATGATCAACTAATGACTAGATCCTCCCATTAATCTTACTATAGACACGAAGAAACCATGATCACTGAACTTTAAATGTATTTATTTATTTTTATAGTATAGGTTAGATATACTCGTACATACCATTAATAGTATTTATCAATTTTTTAAAAAATATAGCAAATTTATTATATCGAAATTATTAATACTATATTTTGAAAAGTACAGGTTACTTATTATTGTACATTTGAACGTTTCAAGTTATTAAAATCTATACTGTAAATTACAATCGTATTTTTATAAAAGTATAAAACAATATTATTTTAGTGCACTTTTACAATATTTTAAAACGTATAATATGTTAATTGTTTATATAAATAAGTAGTTTCCGTTGTACTATATATTGAGCAATTATTATTTCCATCGATTAAAATTTAAAATAGTTATTAAACAATGTACATTTAAATGTACAAACGTACAATGTTACAAAATATGTATATTTAAAATGTTAATAATAAGACAGTAATATTACAAAAAGTAGGTACTAGGTACATATAAAGAATAAAGATATTATGATATTACACAATAAATACATCTAACTTGTGCTCACTCTCTACCATTAAAATTATTGAAACACATAATATTACAATATTATAAATTAGGTACATAGTATATAGGCATATAGCATACACGCGTCATGCATATTTTTCAAAAATATCGATATTATACCTAGATCCCAGATAATATAGTTTGGCAATAAATAATAAATATACGGTAGTAGCTTTACATTCTACACTATTAAAGTAGTATTCCGTTTAATTTAAATTGTATGGATTTTATTTTATTTCATTAATATTATTATTAATTATAAATTATAATATAGTATTCTGATTTCAAATTATTATGATCATATCGGTTTTATATTTTATATTCCAGACGTAGAAACCTAGTACCTACCTACTAATACTACAAATAATTCTAGTTTGTGATTTTTTTCTGAGGTAGTTAATAATCCAAATAATAAATTAAAAGTCAATATTCAATTTGTTTAAAATTACTCTATACATGAATTTATATATTTAATTATTAATTTATAATATCACATTATTAAGTGTACCGGGTACAGTATTACCAATAAAAACAAAAATGAGTGATAAAAGATTAAAATGTTGAATATGCAAATAAGTATCTATAATAACTGGTATACATATAAATATACAACACATTTATACATCTTATTACGAGGACTTGGTTTTAGCCAATTTATGTATACACAATGTTATATAATGTAAAAGTAGAAAATTTCATATTATGTTCGGGTTCAGTTTATATTGATGTGCGAATAATGAGTAGGTATAGATAAAACTACCTTCTAAATGAATATATAATTTTAGTCATTCGTAGAATTTCGAATATTTTTTTTTATATGTCAAACCACTTTTAATTTAAGAATAGTCAAGGGTTGTTATAGATTTTTCAAAATGTAAACATGTGTCATGATGAAATCTACATAAGCTATACAAATGTTACAGTTGAACTATTTTATCGAGATTTTCTTTTATTTCTTATAACTATTCCATAATATAATACTTGCATACGTGATATGTATGTTGTACAGTTTTCTGCAGCTTTGAAGTTTCATATGTTTACAGATGAATGTATGCATTTAAAATTTTAAAAGTACTATCCTGATGGAGTGATTAACTTTTTGACGATTAAGTCTTCGGAGTTTTACTATTTATTACGTTATCATAGTATATAAATAGATACGCACAGCGTTGACCTGTTTCTGCAGTTTGAATTGAAGTAAGCGAATTCTGTACACACATCATGAATCGAGTATATATTACAGTACCTACCTACTTATTATTGCTGTCATAGCTGAATTAAAAAGGAAAATCAACTTTTATAATGTACCTGATAATAATACACTGTTAAGTTATGCTGATAAAATGTATATTTTTATCTTCAAATCTTTTACACAAACTTCATATTATTAGTTTTATATTTTGTTCAATAATAAATTACTATATATTATAAATTATAATATTATATAATATTATAGTTAAAATATAAAACTATGATATAAAAGGCAAAAGTACAAATTATTGCATACCTACCTACTTATAAGTTTTTGGTTTTAAGTTTTTAACTTATTATCCGTGTACCTAATTAAATGTTTCACTAACCTTTTATATGTCTATTCAGAACTATACTACACTGAAGTACGACATAAATTCCAAATATATAAATTATATTATATATTTATAGAAGTGTGATAACATTGAAACATAACGTCTTCACTATATTACTCGTTTAATTTCAGGGATATTTTCAAAAACATTAGATCCTAGCAATATTTCTTCGTATTGATATGCTTGTGTGAGTCTTACAGAATTGACAGACAGGGATCACCCCTAAGAGTAATACATAAGAGAAAAATTAAAAAATGACTTCATTTTGGGGACTGCTGCCCACGGCACCACTGTCACTGGACGCAAATACAATCACCATATATATAATAATAATAATAATATGATTATATCACTCATCGTGATCGTTATTCGTCGATTTCAGCCTCATTATCGTTAGACGACGTATGCTGATGCCATTTATCCTTGATCATGTCCGACGCCTTTTCTGCAATCATTATGGTCGGCGCGTTCGTGTTTCCCCGGACGATGGTCGGCATGATGGAAGCGTCCACCACCCTGAGACCCTCGACACCGTAGACGCGCAGTTCCGGGTCGACGACAGCTTCTTCGTCCTGTTCCGGTCCCATCTTGCACGTGCCCACCGGATGGTATATGGTGGTCGTGTACTCGGTGGCCACGCACGCCCAGTACTTGTCCGAACCGAATTTGTGAGCCTTGCATGCCTTTGCCGGCACATCCACTAGTTCCGCCCCTGCTTTGCGCATTGACGCCGTGTTCACCAGGTTCGCTCCAATTTTCATGCCTGCGCATATGATAATAATATATACCACGTGAACGCGACGACAAACATAAAATTATAATTAATAAAATAATTGATAACACACTGCAAATATATACTATACAGTATACAGACTGGGGAGGGGTATCCCGTTTTCCGTAAAGATAACATGTCAAAACAAGATCATCGGCATATTAATTGTAGACCATATGAGAGGGTGTTATTAAGCACTTCGAAAGGGTATTTCTAATCGCTTTCTTTAAGGAATCTTTGCCCCCATAAAAATTTTACTATTTGTATTCAATAATTCTGTAATAATAAACCACTCTGTGTATAGATATTTTAATTATTGATGTTTATATAACACAGGAGTAGATACTATAGCCTATTATAACTACTAAATTCTAGTAACGAACGTGGACATAATATAAACTGTAAGATATTATATTATATTTTAATGAAAAATTGAAAACTAATGACGTGAACAATGATTGAACATTTTGGAAATTGTGTATTACTGCATTTTATATTAGATGAATCTTATAATATTGGTTTTTACACAAATTGTTTTGAAAATTACTGGTGTTACATGGAAGCTGCTGTGAATTATAAATTATAATATTTGATTTCTGTGAACTAACCATAGTGATTTACTTTACAAAGAAATAATACGTGTAACTGTGTAAGTCATTTTACGTTTGTTATACGTTTGTAATAGACTTATTAGTATATTTACTCGATATGTACCTTTACTTAAACTAACCTGCCTACATATTGATGAACATTTTATTTCAAAGAAATCATAGGTATGATTGTTTTAATTAAAAGACTAAAACAGGGAAAAGGTACATCGAATATGAAAAATTGCAATAGGTACACGAAGAAAGACAGAAATTTCACCTACCCGTGTACTATCTTTTAAAATACTGCTCTCAGCTATAAAATAATAAAAATAATACCAATAATATTTATTTTTATTCATTATATTATACCTAACTTTCATAGTTTTATATAATTTATCAATATCATAAATGAAATTTGAACGTCACCAAGTATACACATAGTACAAATAACTTTAAAGGCCGACTATACTTATTAATTTGCCTTATTTAAAAGGAATTAATTTTTTGTATTTCTAAAACATAGTTAGTACAAAATATTTAACCCTCGAAGGTTGTGGTATTTTTTTAATTTAAATGACAGTAGATGTTATAATTTATCTAGTTCAATAATTTACAAGAAATTATTATAGTACCTACCTACATAATATATTATTAGCTATTATGATTGTTACTTTTTTTAACGGTTTAATAATTTTATTATTTTTATAATAAATTGGTTCTACTATTTTTCTTATTACCTACCAGAAATGCATAGTGTAACGAGAAATTATTTGTCAACACACAGTATTGTGAAGTGTGGTAATTTATTATAAAGCATAATGTTTCGATAGAAGATGACAATACATTTTTGAAATTCAACAATTTTATTACCTATAATATTACACACACAAACACGCATGTGGATATGTACATTGTACACTAGTCAACTCGATACTATTAACCTGAATTTAGCACTAGAAACTAGTCATTAAGGTAGTACAAATCACCGTTTAAGAGGATGAACATAACTTGCCCAAATTATTACTATTGCATTGGATAAAAACCCTACCTATGTCGATTGCCTAAAATGTTACGTAATTACTAATAAGTAATTATCTTAGGGAATGTTCAGTTTCGCCAATGTTTCGATTAAACACCTCTATGGTTATATTATACTACTTAAATAAATAACTGTGAATTATTTAAAAATTTACATAGAGTCCATTACTTCATTGAGTGGTTAAAAGAAATATAATTTTTATAAACTAGGTTAAGATAATAAGATGAAAGTGAAATAATAGTAACATGTACAAAAAATTCCTTTTAATCGTGGTTGACAAATTTTATGTTTTAATCTACCTGTATGGATGATTAAAATAGATTGTGGTAAAAATAATAGTTAATACTTTTGTTTTTATTTTTAATTTTACGTAATTTGTGCCAACTTAGTTTAATTTCTTCTGTAGCAAAATATCATTCAATATACCTAATTGTTCATATTAAGATGATATTTAACAAAATATTTAAGTTTAATTTGACACGAAATAGGTTGATTTATGATAATATAATCATAACTATAAGAAAATAACTCAACTGTAATAAGCTTGTGTAATTATTTACTAGACCAACATATTAAAACTGGGCCCTAACTAGATAAAAAGTTAACAATTAACTTACAGGTTGCTTTTTTACGATTAATTAAAAATTATAGTTATTTTCATTAAAAATATTTATATATTTATTAAATAAAATAATATTACAGTACAATAAAATGCTCAGGCGATTATTTATTGTAGGTGGTCATTTTCTAAACTACAGCTAGGAAAGGATTTACATCGGACCACAACTTTAAAGAAACGTTATTAATAAAGTGTAATAAATGATTCTTTTAATTTATCAATTGTGTACTTATTTTATTTCAGATTTCTCTAGTAGGTATAATATAATACATTATAGTTAGATTTTTTTCTCTAAGACTGCTGATATAGATACACCAAAACTCACACGGTTTTAGTTAATACAAAATATGACTATACAGAGTGATCCATTTAAGTGGGTACACTAATTATGTCGGAAAATATTAACTTTTTGGAATTTTTTTTTTAAACTTTTAGATTTATGTTTTTCTAAAACCGTATAATATTTAATTTTTTTCATCCTTATATTTATTGGGGAAACCACTATGGCACTATCAACTTTTGATTTTCAAATGGTAACATACAATAAAAAGATAATAAATTAATAAAACCACTTTTTTTTTTATAAATTTACGCTTTAACATTTTTATTTTTCATTGATTGATTTGCCAGATACAGCTCCTCAAAGTATTTGTGGTTGAAAGTGGATTATTGCGGCATTGATTATATTATTTTTCTCAATTGTAAAGACCAGGAGCCAGTAATAAATTCGATATCGTTGAACCCAAGGTACCAAAATAAATAACAATTAATAAATGATAACTATTGTACTTTTAACCCTTATCATTTATTAACTTACCGTCTAATTGGATATACCAAATTACTGAGGAATGATTACAGATTTTTGTCATGATTTGAGAAGTGTAATCTCATTTGTGTCATGTAGGTACCTACAAAACAATATTTGCAGCGGTATCGACTATAACACCTCCTTCAACCACCAATACTTTAAGGAGCTGTATCTCGTAAACTAATCAATGAAAAATATAAATGTTAAAGCGTAAATTCATGAAAAAAATGGTTTTATTAATTCATGTTCTTTTTATTATTTATTACCATTTGAAAACCAAAAGTTGATAATGGTTTCACCAACAAATATAAGGGTGAAAAAAATATAAATATTATACGTTTTTAGAAAAAAATAAATATAAAAATTTAAAAAAAAAAAGTTAATACTTTTCGAAATAATTAGTGTACCCACTTAAATGGATCACTCTGTATAAGGGTATAAGGTTGAGTAATAAAAATAATAACTTTTATTTCCCTAAAAAATTGTAACTTGACTTAGTTATTCAATTTAATTTATATTTTAAAAAACTTTCATTTAATGTTTATTTTCTTAGCATAACTTAACTTAAACTAGTTTTGAAAAAAATTTTTAATTTTCCCAGATTTTCTTATCTTAATATTATATCGATCAAGTGTTGTTATTTAAATGAAAAAACTATTATTGTATCATTTATTTAAATAGTAGCAAGTAATTGCATGTGCATTATATTTAATATTATTATTTTAACAGTATCAAGTTAATATCGTATAATAGTGTAAATAAAAAGTTTATAGTCAATACATTATTATGTCAGGAAACTATTTATTCTAACCAATAATTTAATAGTATTATGACTGAAAACATGTTATACACTGTAGGACGTAGGTCGTTGAAAATAAACATAACCTCAAGTCACAGACCAGATTATTTGAAAGGATTATAACTAACTGTAAATCAGATTTATATTATATTTTGTACGTTCCCATTAACTGTTATTTAATTACTAATATTTATTTAGTTTTTGTTTGTTGTTTAATAAAATGTTTGTTCCAAAGGAAAACGAACGTTTAACAAAATGATGCTAACTACTAACTAGGTATATAATATGATTATACAACTTATGTCTTTATTTTTGAATATTTATAATTATATTTTTCAGCAAATAAATGTATACATCAGTTGTATATAGACTTTCAAAAATGTCCGATACTCCGATGGTTGTCTTTAGATTTTAATTTATATTATATCTACTTAGGTATAGGTAATAAAATATGTATAATGTTTACATTACCTTCAACGAGTATATCAAGATCGTTTCCTTTAGTAAAGAAACGTGGATAAATCAGTGGTTGACCCCAAATTGGATGAGTTTCGTTGAGTAGTATATATCCTCTACTTTTTGGCTTCAACAAAATCGGTCTTACGTTAATCGCTTCGTAATAAGAAACAGGAGACATACCGAATTTCGTGGCATTTGCAGGGTCGATAATCCAATCTTTCTCGTTGGCATTGTCAAATGCATAATTTATGTCCGGCAGATCCAGTGAATTTTCATATCTGCAAGCAATATTACTAAATCAATGTTAGTGCTAAAACGGTTTCCTACAGACGGACGAATAATGTGTTGCGTTCGTGTGCGCCGTATAACAACAATGCAATTATACAGTATTATTGTATAATATTAATTATTATTTACTACAGTCAGCATACTTAGTTTGAAGGAATACACCACATTGTAATGGGCCGGTGGCTGCCAGAGGACCTTTTTTTTTTTTTTGTACAAAACAGCGTCTTCCTTTTTTTCTTTGAGTGGTTTGTCAGTAGCTGTTTTTTCCACGCGAATTACGATACCGTCAGACGTGACGTGATCTTGTAGGTTCTTCCCAACGGCTAAGTTCTTCACAACTTTAATTTTCATCTTCTCCAAGTGTTTTTTAGGCCCGATGCCGGAGAGCATCAATATTTTGGGTGAGTTTAGACTACCGGCACTCAGAATCACCTCTTTTTTTGCGAACACAGTTCTAATTTTTTTCTTGTACAAAAACTCCACCCCAATAGCACGTTTCTTTTCAATCAATATCTTAATAACGTGTGCGTCTGTTAGAACAGTTAGGTTTTTCCGTTTTTTTCTAATCGGTCTTATGAACGCTTTGTTAGTGCTCATTCGTTCGCCATGCCTAGCTGTCGATTGTAAATGAGTTACACCTATTTGGTTTTCGGCATTTACATCTACATAATGCAAACCGATTTCTTGCCACGCCTAAAACGATAACATAAATTACAAAAATAATTAATTTTAACGTTAAAGCAAATATCGCATTAGGTACTAGAATTGCTTGTAATAATAATCACTTAATAAAATTAAATTGAATAACCACCAAATATTATTACTCTCAATTTATTAAACTATTTGATGAATATTATAGATGAAATTGAAATATCTAATATATTATACACTATATGAAAATAAGCTAAATTTAACACATAGCTATATTCTAAGCAGAGCGATGAATGTACTGATTTTACATTGATAATGTAAGTATGTGTTTTAATTTGTCTGTCATGACTCATCACCTTTTGAATCAGTGAAAATGCTTAGAATTACCAACTTTCTGGTAGAAAAGTGAATCAAGTTGGTAGTTTGGGTACTAAAAAAGAAAAAATGTCAAGTACTTTTTAAAATAATTGTTAAAAAATCAAAAATTAATGGGATTTTTATATAAACCCCAGTTATTGACAAAATGGAATATTATTTAATTGGATTGTGACTCAAAAATGAATAGTTATTGTAGATCTTGAAATTTTCAGCAAATATCAATTTTAATACTGTTTTGATTTTTTTAGACACTTTTTTTTCATACTGATTTTTCTAACAAATTTTGCGTAACGCTTTGTCTATGCCATAGAAAAGCAGATCATTAAAAATATATATATATATTTAAAAATCAATCTATAGTACTTAATTAATTGTACCATGCTACTTAATATTTTTCCACTGCATTATACCCAAAAAATATTTATGAATCCTCTATTTTTCTTGCAAAAGAAAAATATCTTATAGCATGCTACATTTTAATTTTAATTTTTATAAATATCGAGAAAAAAATGTTTTTTCGGTCAAAAATCTTAAATCTTAATATAAGTTGCCTCATACGTTATAAGTATTTCATATTGAAACAAAAAAATCTAAAAATATTTAAATACAATTATTTTATATATATTTAAAATTTAAATTTGAATGAAATTAGATATTTAAACGAAGGAGAACGAATTTTGCTATTTTGTTCTAATTTAAAAATACTTATTATTGGTGGGTACTTAACATAATATACACTGACATTTTCTTATAATTTAGTTTAATTTAATGCTATTGACTATCTATTCTACGAACCTATTCACACCGTTCTACGGTAATTGGGTATTAATTCAAAAGTTAATAACAATAATATATGATATAATTATATACTATAATAATTAAATATTAATAATAAAATAAATGCGAAGTTTTAGGCAAAAGGTGATTCAACCTAACGCGTATTATTAATAGTAAAATATTATAGGTATTACTTTAATAGCAATATAATTATATCATAAAATATGCTTAGTAATATAAGTGGTAAGCCTTAGCTGAAAATTTTTTTTCGTATGCAATAATTGATCATTGAGTTCAAATTTAGCATATTATACATTACAGTGACATGCCTATACTCAATGACAAGAAACACTCGACACCAACTGTATTGAAGAGCAGTCGCCACTTACTTTACAGTATACTTTCCTTATTTTTTATTTTGACGAATTTAAAAAATAATAGCTACTTATAATAGTGCATCACGTTATATCTTGTATACCTTTATTAAAGCTACTGCTGTAGGGTCTACGTATGGAAACCATTCCACCGTAAGATATCCGCCTTTGCCGTGAAACTTTGGGTTTTTATTATAAACTTCTGGATCTTCATTATCCTCCGATTTTTTAAAATAATGAAGAACATCTTCATATCCCCACCCTGAAAAAATGTATTAGTATAGTACCTACGTTTATTTATGTCACGAAATAATCAATACTATATTTATTTATTTATTATTATATTAAAAAAAATTTACTATCATCAATAAGCCAATAAGTAAAATCAAAATATATTTTTTCAGTTACCTTATGAATTGTATATTTTAACATTATGACATTTATCTTATTAATAAAATATAATTTATAACTTTTATAATAGAAAATACATTTTTTTTTAAATAATCTTAATATTATAGCTAGGTATATTATTTATAATTTTCTAAATGTAGGTCAGCATATTATTATCTTTGATATTATTTATTTTACAAGTTTCTAATATGTTGTATAATCATATAACTTTTTCTTTATAGGTACGACAAATATCAATAGAATACTTAATAAGTGTCTTTACTCTTTATTTATACATTCTGTGTAAAACTATAAAAAGGCACATGCAAATATTAATCTTTTATAATACAATTATTTACAGGAAGACCCATTTAAGTGTCTACACAATATTTTTGAAATTTCAACTTTTAAAAAAAAATTATATTTTCATTATTTTTTAACATCATATTTTTTAAGTCCTAATTATTTGAATAACACCATACCTTTTAATTACATATTCCGAAGCAGAATATTATTTGGAATTTAAATCTATAAAGATCAAATTTTGTGCTATTAATTCATTAGTTATAAGAATTTTAAGTTTTTGATGAGTTAAGTAGAGTAGTACTACTGGGGTACTCCACAAAATGTGTTGTCCACTGCTTCGCTAATCCAAACTTTAAATGCGTATAAGTGATAACTAATGAACCACTTATTAGAAATTTAATTTCTATAGATTGAAATACTCCAAATATAATATTTTGCTTTGGAGTATGAAATTAAAAAAATTCAAAAAAGTAAAAATCTTAAAAAACAATAACGTTAAAAATAAATAATAAAGATATATTATTTTCAGAAATGTTATTTTGAAATGATATCAAATGACATAAAAATAATATTTTCAAAGAAGTCAAAACTTTTTAAAATATAGTGTTAGACACATCATACATAAATGGATCACCTATAGATACATATAGGTATGTACCTATATAATATATGTACTGTCTAGCTGTTTAGTGTTTAATTGGACTTCACCTGGGAAAAACTAAACAAATATAAAATACGGTGCTATATTGGTGTATCTCGGTTTTAGTGTACCTCAGTTTACGGGAAAATCAGCATCGGTAAAGGTACTTAGCTTTGTGAACTAAATATTTTTTTTAGTTTATAAATAAAACTGAATAAAGCCGGTTTTGGTTCGGGCGGCGAGTCCCCCTCTACGGCTAATGGGGATATCCTCACGAGACACCTTGTATATACCTAATATCTGAGATTGAAAAGTATTTATTAATAGTTTATACTTTATCGATAAGTGATAACATACTAGAAAAAAAACATTCTCAACATTTATCAAATACCGCAGTCTAGCCGTCCCGATAACAAAGTTAAAAGAAACTATAAACTGTTCATTGCCCAACACTCGGCAATAGCAAAGAATTAAGTGAATCGAAACAAGCTAATGTTGATACAAGCCTATGACGGTTGTACATATAGGTATAAAATAAATACTCACAGAGCATCTTATTCCCATTTAAATGACGTAATTTTTGATGATACTTTCTTCCGAAACGCTCCGAGATACAATACGAACAAACGGATTTTAAGATAGTTAATTAACTACATAATATCGAACCATCGAAAAATGTTATGTGTATGTTTTTTTAAGTTCTCAAGCAGGTCAGTTGAACACAGACCACAAAATAAAAGTTTTTTTTTGTTTACAATAAAAGTTATTTAAGAACAAATATAATCAATAGGTATTATTTCCAGTATTGGTTACAATAATTTACTTAGCAGTTGGTGGAAGTGCTGAACGACAACAAAACGGAAATATTATAGTTTAGACATATATATTAGTAATTACATACATAAAAGTAGAAAGGTGGTACTGTCCAGTGGTACATACAGTAGAACCGTGGCTATTATCCATATTTCATCATAATCCTGCACTAATTAGTTATAAGATAATTTTAAGATCATATTTAGTTATTTACTATTGTAAAAATTAAAAAACATAAATATAAATGAAAGAATAAATAGTATTATATCATACACCTTATTAAATTACATAAGGTAACATGATTTACTGATATCATAATATTCCGAACTTCAGATAGGTATCCCAAATAAAAACTAATTGTTTTACTACTTATTACCGTAAAATCCTATTGTTGCCTATTAGCTATTTATCTTGGTTGTAAAATAGTGTAATATATTTTATCTCACATACCAATGAGTTCTGTTAAATTAAACTAGGTAAAACATAAATAAATTCATATTAACTAATTAGTAACAATATTTGGTAATGTATATTTAGTAATTATATTATGTATAATGTACCTATATAGGTTTATTGTATACTATTGTACAAGTACTATTATAATGATATTATTATATCCATATATTAAAACGAAAACACTTTTTTGTCTTCGCTTACATATATTATATAGTAGAGGAAGGTATTGTAGAGTTGATTTGCACAAAACATAATTTAGCTTCATTATTTCTACATAAAAATAAGATATGATGTTACGTATTAATTTCAAACAGGTGAAATATTTCTTTATGTTTATTGTATATTTTTATATTATCATGTTATATGTGTCAGTCATTTGATAAAATACGTACCATCATTTCCCATACGTTCCCATTCGTTATAATCATCCATGTTTCCTCGAGTATAAATCATATAGTTGATCGTGCTTGAGCCACCCATTACTTTGCCCCTAGCCCAATCACACATACCTCCTGGTCTGGACCTACAAATGTGTTCATCAGGCTGTGTTGTATAATTCCAATCGATCTTGCTTCCCAATTGTAAAGGTGCAAGACCTGGCACAGAAGAAAATTCTGGTTCCTCGATCCCAGCTTCAAGGAGTAATACCTATTGAAATGTAAAAACAACACTAATTTGACATATAGCCTATAATAATTATTAATGGTTTGATTTTGTTTGTATGAATATTATACCAAAGTACCTAACATATCGGATCGCATTGTTTTTAGTGATATTCCTACTTAAATATCAGTTCATTTTATCAGATAATTTACTATATCAGTTTAAACTTATAGTAAATGCACCAATACTAACAAATATAAACTGTTTTAAATAAGTCTATGGTAAAAGATGTCAACACTAAATAGTAAAAAAAAACTGATTGCATCACTGTTATTTTTTGGTCCTAACTTTTAGTACAATTTCAAAAGACCAAAAGATAGTAGTATTATGCTTAGGTGCCCAAGCACACTATAGAACAAGTAAGGTTGGGTTTAAGAAATGTATAAAATTCATGGTCCTTAAAAACCAAAGTGGGTAGATATTAGTTCCTGTAATCGTAATAATTTAATGTAGCATAATATAAAATAAGTACCTTCCAGTCTTTAATCTCCGACAATCTGTTTGCGATTACGCAGCCCGCAGATCCAGCTCCGATTATCACAAAATCATACTGTTCGTCCACGGCTCTTTTTCGCCTCTTTTTCTGGAACACGGACATAAACGTTTCATCGAACAGATGTTCATAACCATCCAAGAAATGCAACTCGGTCTGAGTGTGCGTCGTGGCGGATTCTATTAGTACGTGTTCATCGTTCGGCGTCGGTTGTCCGTCAACGGTGTATCCAAAGAGGTGCATGAGGAACCTGAGGAACACGAAGTTCTCCGTGTGGCAGGATGACAGCGGCTTTCTGACCTGCATACACATTTCGGTCGAGTCTTTGGGCGTAAACGGCGTGGGATAGTGTTTCGTCATAGTTTTCAGTAGTTTTGTCGACAATGATGGACGAATGATGTGATGTTCAACTACCTATAGCTAGAATAGCGCAATACAGTTACACACAAAACGAAAAAAAGGAGGAAAGTAATTAGCGGGTAAACACTCTGCAGTACAGTGTAGGCGTCGGTGTATCTCATCATTGATTAAGTCAGTATGTCAATTAATATGTGTTCAAATTGGATTCAATGATAAATAATTACAAACTAAACGAAAGATGGTCTGTCAGCCCATATTACTAACTATAGGTACTAAGTATATTTTATGATATATTTATATTGCTATTAAGGTAATGTATTTTACTATAAGTAATAAAAAGGTGGAATGAATTTTGTCATAAACTGGTTTTTGTTTATTCTAATCATTAGGAAAAGTACTTTAAACCCTCCCCCCCATCTATGTACCAACTAGATTCACCTTTCTAGGAAAAAATATATTTAAGTACAAAACTATTTTTAGTGATACAAAAGGTGATGGCAGACATAAAAGACGCATTATCGTTGTAAAATCAATACATTCGTTGATCTGCTCAGAATTTAAAATAATAATAGAAACGATATTTAGTATTATATCCAAATTTATTAAAAGTCGATGAGTAAAATACAACTCGTAATTCCGTGCATATTTTTCGATTAATAATAATATAATAAATTCAAAACTTTACGCACTGTTCAAATCGGCGGCTATCTCGTTTGTTGTAAAATATTAGAGAATAATCTAAAATATATTTTATTTTTTTACAGTTTTGACGTGCTTAAATGTTTAAATCGAATTGTTAAATCGCAATTCATTGTTTAAAGAATGTAGGTATCATCAAAAACCATTGAACGGTGATCATATTATTCTTTTAAACCAATATTCATCTAATGGCCGGTGGCCATACGCGTGTCAAATTGTATTCCTAGATATTTCCCTCATTGCATAATTGATTATGTACCTAAATAGATAGAATTTACACAGAATACTACGTTTAACAGTATTTTTGCAACGTTTTTGATTACGTTCAATTGCACATTTGTACAGCAGTTATATTTCTTCGTAGCCTACTTATTCAATAATAGGTGCATATTTATTTTTTTTAAATAAATATTTACAATTGAGTTATTTGTTTCATATATTTATACATGGTATATAATTGTTCGATAATGTTTTAAAAGTTATTCTAATAAGGATTATGAAAATATGTTTAAGCTATTTAATTGGATACAATTATTGAAATATGAAATGTTTAATATTTTATGTATTTTATGTAACATTAAAAATTGTGGGTTCTTCTAAATTGATATTTGCTCATAAAATGTTGTTCAACAAATTATAATAAATTAAAAATTAAAATTCATAATTTTTTTACAATTATATTTTAGAGCCAAGTTATACAGAAGTAAAATATTATACACTCGTATTTTTCAACAAATGATGTGAATTAAATTAGAAGCTGCTGAAATGGTGTGAACTCACCGCATTACCGTATTTGTGTTTTATTATTATAGTATAATTTTGCTTATATGTATTTCATTATTTCTGTAATATCACGGAGTTCCGCCATATATAACAAAATGTATAATAATAATCGTTCGGCTAACAAGTCTCATCGTTTCATCGCTTGCTCCATGTATTGCTACCATTTCATCGGTATGTAAAATATATGTTATTGTTCATATTTTATTTCAAAATACGTTAAATGGTACTCAGTACAACTAAGTCTCTTGTCTAACATCCAAATCCTCTCCTATATGTACCTCTATTTGATATAATTCTGTCACCATAGCATATGGATACACCGTATTGTTACCTTAACATACCACGTAACACTGGTAATAATAATAAAATCATTTTTTTAAGACAGAACAATTTTTTCAGTAAATTATTTTGACTATTTTTTAAAGTAGTTGTAGAAAGGTCTTTAGTCACTACATTTTCGTAAAAAAACTCGATTTATACTATACTTTTAATATGGATTGCATATAATATTGATTAATTTAATTATTTACTAAAATTGAATGGATCAATCAAGATGAGCCACTAAATCATGTTGTTATAGATCACTATTGATATTTTCTTAAATATTTAGTGATTGTTTATGAAACTCGGCATAAATATAATAAATAGAAAAATTAAAATATATTCGACAGCGATTAACGATTAAAACTTGAAATATTTTTATATGACTCCACTAAAATTCATGTGGTAGGTAGGTACACAACAAAAAAACAACAGTATTTAAAATAACTAACTGTATAAAATACACAAACTAAAATATAAATATTTATACTAATAGAGTATACCTATATTTTGATATTATAATCATCTAATATTTTTCAAAAATTAATAAAAATTTAGGTTAATATATTTTACCGTGAACTTGCTCTGCTGTTTGATATATTTTGAGCATACCTATTCTTTGAGAAGATCACTGTGGGTGTATTAAATTTGAAGTCATTGATAAAACATTGGAAAGTATACGAAACACAATTTTGAGTGTATACGTAGAAACATCATCTAGTTCTAAGGATATTTTATAATATATTTATATAAATACTATAAGTAATTTATTTTTCATTAAAAAAACGTTAGTTTGAACTTGAACTGATTTTTAACAAAACTATCGAATGTATTAATATTATTACTTAATAACATTTAGGTAATTCAATATCGATCCAATATAACTGGCATACCAAATAACTTAAAATTAGTCTAAATGTTTTGAAGATTTCAATGTAGATAAAGAAGTTTAATAATAAACAGTAGTTGAAAAAAGTTTAAATATTTTGATTTAGAACAAAATAACTATAATGGAAGAGGAAAAAATCATTTTTACATTTTAATATTTAATTATTTGATGTTTTAACATACAATTATTATGACTTTTAAAAAAAATGTGCACTTGTATTATGATATTTTAAATTGCTATAAAAATAACTTAAAACTAAAAAAGAACATTTCACCTATTACTTTTTCAGAGTTTTAGGCTGAGAAAATGTTTTTCACCTGTATCTAACAAAAATAAACCGAAAGAATATTTATAAATAGGAAGATAAAAAAGCCAAAATATTTTGAAAAATAAACCATCAAATATTCGGAAAAAAATATAGACAATAGACATTATTTAAAATTGTTGTAAATATTATTCCCAGAAACATTTTTTCCCTATTTTTTGTTAGGTTTTTCCAATTATTTTAAACATGACTAATATTTTTTAATTCTTACTTTCCGAAGGGAACCTACTAGATTCAAATTCCTAGATACTAAAAAAATTATCATAGTTGAGGCATTTTTTTGAATTCTTAACGAGATAATAAATAAAAGAGAAAATCTTTATTTAAAAGAACAGATTATTGTAAAACCAATACATCATCGCTCCCATTCAAATGCGTTACATTGTGTTTAAACTTCATATTCAATATTCCACTTAAAACCTATATTTAGTCCAAATAGTCCAAAAAAAAAACCTCGGCCCTAAAAAATACTTTTATAGAAACTTTTATATCAAAACAATTATATTTTTATGATTGTCCTACTTAAATTACATACATTTTATAAATTTAAATCAACATATATATCTTGATCCAAACATAACGTATTTTGAACAGTACTTAAATAACTGTCACAAGTAAATTATTAATTACATACCTATTGATTTTTATCGTTGATAGTATTGAAATGATTCACTGGATTAATTATTTAGTTTGTACAAATAACATAAACTAAGTAAAAAAAAATATTTTTAAAAAATTTAAAGACTAAACGCTACAAAATTAAAAATTAAACATTCCTCGTGATCCGCTCGATATAGATTGATCATTTTAGTACTGCTGAGCCAAGCGTGATATTTTTTTTCCCTCCAAGTGTCAATAACATTCACGATAAAACCAACAAACGATAATTGACTCCTATTATTTGCTATGATTCATAGCCACATAGTTACGTGCTTAGTATTGGCAAAAACTAAATTGTATATTACAATATTTGTTAACCAAAACCAAAATTAAACCATCAGTCGTAGAGGTATAATAAAAACTTGTAAACTTCTTACTTTAAAAAAACATATTTTATTGGCTATAATACAGCATTTCTTAAATAAAAATTTAAAAATCGTATAATATTATATATTGTATATATGTTATATTACCTATTTGATTATAGTATTAAAGTATAGTGTAATTATAAAAATATAATGTACATACAGTAACAAACATCAAATAACAGTGTATCAACTTTCAACATTTTTAAACTCACAAAATAAATTTACAACTATAAAATTGGGTTTTACGTTAAAAATATTAAATCTAAAAAATATATTTGATAAAAAAACAATTTAGTGTAGTCTATTTAATACGTATTTTTACCTAAATTAATTTAAAACCATACATGTTAGGAGTGAAAATTAGCTGTGAAACATTATATACTTATTTTAACATTATAAAAAACCCTGTTCAAGACGATATTAAATAAAATGATTTGTATACAATTATTATTTTTATGTTTTACTAATCATTGTTACAAATTATGATATTTTTATAATAATATAATAATGTATGTTATGTAAGTATTTGCGTAGAAACAAGTTAAAATAATTTTAGTAGGTTGTCGTTAGATTTTTTATTACTCCTTAAATTTTTTATGAAATTGTATAAGTAACATAATATAATACTTATAATATGTATTAAATTTAGGCCTTACTTATTTTATATTATATTTCTCTAGGTATACCTACTGGCTACTATATATTTAACAGTCACGAGTTATTGGGATATATTTGGTTTTTTTTTCTTATTCTTTTTAAAAGTGTACCTATTATTACTAAACGGATAAAAAATAAACCAAACTATTATCTGTACAATATTTGGTAAATATAACAAATAGTAAAAAATATTGCATAATGTTTTACATTGCGTCAATAAATATTTAGCAATATACTTTGAATTCATTTTTTTTGTTTTTCATTATTTTATAATAAATAAGTTTAAAATATTAAAACATTTTATTTAATATGTTGAGTAAAGATCATTTGATCACCAATCTCCAAAAATTGTATGCATTAATATTTTACATTAACGGCTATCTGTATTATAGGTATCAATGATAATATTTATGAAAATTCGGTCACAAAAAAATTGAATTTAATGTTTGAATTTTAAACTGAAATCTAAACAATACACCATACGATAAAACCAGAAAATCTTTGTAAAAAAATTTAGAAATTATTTTCTTTTACTTGTATAAACAAAATACGTATATATGCGTTAACCACACTCATCTAGTCATCTAGATCAATAAAAACAAATAATACAAATAGTTGCACTTAACTCAGACTTGACCTAGGAGTTTTGCTTCAGCGAATATCGATAGTAAGTGTCGATACAGTTGAACAATAATTGTGGTGAGCCACACACAGACTACTGACTAGTAAGTTATATAGGTAGTAGATAGCCTTGATTAAAAAGTAAAAAATCCCTTAAAGGATAAAATTCAAAACTATATTATGATATGATGGGTCAATTTTTGATCTTCAGAAAAAAACTTTAACAGAAATCACAGCGTGATCTTTGACCAAAATAACACTAGCTTACTAATAACGATCTCAATATTATAAATTATAATATTATCTGTATTCCATACCTACAATATAATACAAAGAAGAACAATACCTTAAAATACAATAAGCACAAACATTGGTTTTTAAAAATATTTTAAAAAATTTGATTTTGGTTCGAATTTTTTACAAAAATAATTACAATTATAATCTTGGTGGTTAATTTAATTATTTGTATTTTTAGAATCATGCAATCACAATTTAATTCTTCGACGATACTAAAATATTATAAACATCTAAACATAAATGATGAAAAAGAAAACAATTCATTATCCATTAATGTGGGTTTCGCTATTATTATAAATTTTACATTCTAAAACATAATACTTATTTTATACAGTTAACTACATGTTTGTATTGCATTCTGATTAGAGACAACCTCCAAAAAAAAAAATCAATCTTGTTAAGTCGTATTTAATGCTAGATGACATAGAAATCCATTTCAAGGTAGTACGTAATTATATATTTAAACAGAAAATAAAATAATTCTTAAAAATTTGAATGGATATTTTTTCTTGTTATTCCAAAAATGTCTTATGATTAATTCATAATTAATCTAGTATAATTACTACAGTGCATATTATAATAAATATATAAATGTATTTTTCGGAACTTTTAGAGTCATTTTTAGCTTCCATGCTTATTTAGGGCATGATCTTACGAGCCCCTGCAAAAGTATTAAAATTTTTAGTACCTACTGTAAAATTGTTTTATATTTTTATAATACATCGTAACTTTGATTATAATTATTTAAACACTCAATATCAACATATGGATATATGCATTATTAAGTAAATATTTAAATATTTAATAGACTTTTATATTACATGTACCTATAAGTACTTTCACTATTGTTTTTAATATAAAGAATAGCACCACATACTACATAGTACGTAGTATATTTTTGATTGTATTATATACATTCCGACTTTCGTACACATAATACTGCAAGTGTAGTGTAAAAGTATTATAATGACGACTATTCATGCATGCATAAATTACGACCAAATACTTATATTATATAATTATACAAACGGAATTTTTACGTTTATTCAAACAAGTATAAATTAATATTAGTAAATATAAATTGTAAATAAATAATTTTAAAAGAATATATCGTAATACACAGAACTTATTTTTGTTGGATATCACTAGTCCAACTTAAAGTTAATAAAAAACTTACAAATTACAATTTTCATACATTGTTGGAATAGAGCCCGAAAATTAACGTTTCATCATTGTGTGCTTATATAGTCTACACCGTTTTGCTATTATTATGACGAAATGTATTCAAACGAAAAACGAAAATCTAGGACGTATTACACTGAACTCATTTGTTTCGGTCCGATGATCGTCCTGGACCCAAATTGTTTTTAATCATTATTTATTGTTTATATGAATGTACACAACGTGATGTAGTTTTCTCCCGGCTCCCGAGTGCGTTGAGAAACACACAACTCTTCATTATGTCCACGAAAAACTATAAAAATGTAGTTATATTATTATTATATTTATAAATATTTATTTATTTAATATAGAACATTGAATCCCGAAAAGGTTTCGATAAAACAAATTAATGAATCGATTAACTTTGACTACGAAGATTCATTGTATCAATGTTGTACAAAAACTTTGCACAGAAAAATGACTAACAATAGTATAAGAATAATAATAATTTATAACTGTACGTATAATATTGCGTAATAATTTGAGTATAATATTAGTATACATTTCAGTCTGTAGATTAACAATAAATCAAAACTTAAGAGATACTAATAAATTCCAAATAATACGTTTACATATTATAAAATATTACATAACATTATTTAGGTATTATTAATAAATGTATTATTTAATATAGAAAAATAAATAAATATTATGATTATGAGTAAAATTAACGTATAATATTTTTTTTTTTTTTTGAGCTTAAGCTCTGCAACTATGGCCATTAGCTTTTTTTTTGTTTGTAAGTTGTTTGTAGGGGGAAGAAACGATTCCTCCATTATAATAAATATAATTAATAATTATTAACAAATGATAATCACAAATCCAGTGTTAAAAATAGACTATAATTTTGTTATTTTCGAGGACTGACATTAGTCGAAAACGATATGCCTATTACCTACAACCTACTGTACCTAATGGGCCATACTATGATCCGTGTTTAATGGTACATAAATCGTAATATTATATATTAATATAATACAAAATTATAAATATTAAACTGCTATTTTTACTAATTGCAATAATTTAAATTTTTTTTGGTAATGAAAAGCATCAATGAAATACCATATAAACACTACCTATAGTAGTAATAATATTAGTAATATAATATAGTTTTGAGTTTGCAAAAAATAAAGTGTGCTAGTATCGTTATACAAAAAAAAATTAACTTTTATTAACTTAATAAAGTTGAAACGATTGTGTATTACTTTTAACATAGTTAACCAAAAATTTAATTCACTTATAATTTTTTTTTTTTGATTAACGCATATTAACTTAACTTAGCTGAGTAAAAATATCACAAACTCGTTTGACTTTTATATTCTATTAGATAGACTTTGGTTATGAAATATTATATGTTTTTATCTCTTAAAAGTTATACCCGTTAATAAATTCTATTAGTATGTACTATGTACCTACTCAGAGAAATACCTATTAGAACTCTTTTTACATTGAGGATTTATTTTTCAACACAAATAAATATACACTTAAAAGTTAAAATATATCCGTTTGCCGAAGTTGGTGTTGTGGGTAATCTACTATAGGTACTTAATGTACATTACGATAATATACATTCCCGTCATCCAAGAAATACGAAGTAAATAAATAATGGTGAATCGGTCCTAAATATATATATATATATATATATATATATATATACACAATACACATGACCACATGAATCAGGTTCACGATATCTCTATATAAACACTATAATATTATCAAGCCGTTGTTGGCTTGGTGTAGGGTGGCACGTTGTTCTCGTGCGCATATGCACTCCACGTCTGTTTGACCATATCCGAGCCCTTCTCGGCCACCATTATGACCGGTGCAATAGGATTGCAGTTGGGCCCGGTGGGGAACACGGACGCGTCCATCACCCTCAAGTTGGCCACGCCGAGTACACGGAGCTCCGGGTCGACCACCGTCTCCGGATCGTCGATCGGTCCCATCTTACAAGTTCCTGAATGGTGGTTCTCGGGCTTCGTGTCAGTGACCACCACGCATGCCCAGTACGCGTCCGTGCCGTACGCGTGATGCGCGCACCCCTGATACGGCGTAGTGTCCGGTTGCATGTCCCACTTTCTCAACGCCCTTGTGTCCATCAGCGCCAACACGATCCGTATGCTTTCTACCATGGCCAGCACGTCCCGTGGGTCTTGGAAGTAATTGGGCTGGATGATCGGGTCGTCCATCGGGTTGCCGGTCCGCAGAGCGATGTAGCCCTTGCTCCTTGTCAACAAGTACGTCGGTCTGGCCCACACATAAGCCCTCGAACCCTCATACTTGCGGAACGCTGGTCCATCCGGATCCATGGGGATCTTGTCACAGTTGGGTGCCAGACCATCGAAGTACACCTGTGCGTCAGGCACCTGTATCGGACAACAGACATACGTAAATATATTTTTTATTGACCATTATAAGACACGTATCTAAATTATATCAACAAAATATAGGTTATAGTGTCGATCGTCAGATTGGTTTTATGTGGTAATGTACACATTGGAATGACGACAATCGATCACCGTGAGTTACTCATTGCCATTCTTACACGACGACCTAACCAAATACCTAAGAAAAATATTCCTCACCCCGTTGACCGAGTATGAGGTGGTCAAAAATCCTGTGGTCTGCGTGAGGCCCGTGCTGGCCAGTGGACCGGTGCGCGTGGCCAAGAACTCGGACACCGCGTCCATGGTCAGATAGTGGGCCTCCTCTGACGCGTTCACTGTGGCAGCTACGCTGACAGACACATGGTGCTGCAGGTTCCGACCGACTGGCAGATCCTGGAAAACAGTGACACCAGCCCTGAGCAGTTCCTCAGCCGGTCCAATGCCGGACACCAGGAGCAAGTGCGCGGAACCGACCACACCCGCCGATAGGATTACTTCCTTCCGGGCGCGCACCATGTGCTCACCGTACTGGTCCACGTACTTGACACCCTGCACGCGACTGTTTAGCTTATTCAACACTAACCCGGTAACTCGGCTGTTGATCTTCACAAACAGGTTGGGCCTGTCGTGTGCAGGCCGCAGATACGCTCGCGAAGTGCTCATTCGCAGACCGCCATGCACCATCACCTGAGCTATGGAGAATCCTGCGAGAGGAGAAACGATAGATTAATCTCACAACCGTCGTATTGGGGTTAAAAATAAAGTATATTTTTAAATTATTCCAGCTATAGTAATAGTATGATGTAACACTAATGACAACCTACCTATTAACATTTTCTTTTTAAAAAAAATTTCAGTATTTGGAATGGGTGATCTGACTATAGCGATTTTTAAAAATAGGATTGTATGTTATATAATAATAAGATTAGGCATCACATTTTTACATTCTCCTAGCACAATAAGCATTACGCACAATAGAGTATTATATAGGTACGACTGTATGAACTACGAGTGTATATTACCGTGTCGGATTTGTTTGAAAACGTATAAAAAAAATAAGCCCAATGTTCAACTACACAACGCGTTGCTATTCAGTGTACCAGAGCTAGCTAAATATATATATATATTCGTCGATAATAACAACTGTACCTGTAGTGTGAAATTCTGTGATGAAATCGACCAATAAACTGTTTATAATAATACATCATATTATACGAATGTATATCGTAGGTGTTAATGTCTTGTCAAAAACTATTAGTACCCCGTAAGCCGTATTCTGTATGGGTAGAGGTACACCTGTAGAAGTACAGACAACTCAGTTGCATAGGTATACGTACTAAATTTGTTCATTTCCTCTGGCGCGATAATATTAAACGAGATAAATACTAAGAAGTCTCTACGAAATACCCATTTAACTTATTTGCTGCCAAACTATGACTGCACGTACGTTTGAGAATTTCTAATGCGAATTCATTGCTACGTATATTATATTTCATAACCACTACAATAAGTAACCAAGACACAATCAAAATATTTTCGGTTTATCATATTATAATAAATGTGAAAATGTTACTAATTAATATCAATCAATTGAAAATAATCCAATAAATTGAGTTTTTTTATTTCCAAGCCGGTCAGTTGTTCTTCTCCTATCATATCTAAGTACGTTAAAACCTCCCCCTAATAAAACATACTGATTTAATTGAATTAATAAAATAAATAATTATTTTTTTTATAAATCAATAAAATGTATTGTTAACCCTTATTATATAGTGTATAACTGATAGCCGATAGGTATTAGATTATAAGTTGTATATTTAATTACGCCAATTTATATAAATATTTATATTATTAAAGCGAGTAAAATGATATATTTCAAATTAGATGTGCTGAACAAGTAACAATCCTACTCTCTGGTATCCCCCTACGCGTTTCTATTGTGACTTATTACACAAATTCGTGTCACCATTTGAAAATTGCAACTGAAATATCAAAATTGAACATAGTTCAGGAATATTGCACGTTTTCACATATTTATGTGCTGATTAAAAGAAATAGATTCAAATTATAGATATTATAATGATTTTTGGTACGAGAGAAATTGGCGCTTTAGGACATTTGACACATATATTTCGTTTTATTATAATGCTCGGAAATGAATATACCTAATTCCGTTATTTGTCTTGTACCTATGTATTTTGTATATGCAATTTTAGTCGACGTCAAATAGGCTATTCATTTATTTTGAAATATACATTTTTTCTAATCAAAATTAGGTACCATAATTATTAGTTATAACTTGTAACATTATAATACGAAATTATATTTTAAATCCATCATTATAATTTTAAAATGTTAAGTTATTCTAATAAATGAAATGTTGCATTGTGTCTATCAGTCTTAGAATTGTATATTTGTATACACATTTGAATAGTTTTACAATATAATATTATGAACATGCATTTTTTTAATAGGTCAGAAAAACTTCGATATCACCCAATTTCAACTGATAATCTCAAATATTAGAATTTCAAATGTTTAAATAAAATGGCAATGCAACAAAAATAATAAACCTGTTTTGAATATATCACTATATAGGTATAATACTGTCGTCTATATGGACACAATTACAAAGATTATACCTACACGTGTTTCTCCGTCCTGGCGAGACGTACCGTTATTATTTGGTGGTTCAGTATATAAACTCGTACCTATAAAATAAATAAGGCACTGTATATCTCGACAAACTACTTTTTATAAAACTTTCATTAACTATTTTTATTATAAATATTATAATTTATTTTAATTTACAGATTAGTATATAATGTTTATTTTATCTGAATCATTATTTTTTAAATATTAATAAAAAACAAAAAAAATATTTCCCCTAAATTATATGTATTATATGTATATATTATCCTCATAGCCCGAAGTTGATCCTTCAACGGAAACACAATTGGTGGTTTGGTAGTTGGATGCGGCGTACTCACGTACAAATTCCGACAGTATATACTTTATTATTAATCATATTACAAATCATATGGCATCGGATTTGGGAAAATCAGGTTTTACACCATTTGGATTACAGCAAGGCATCATGAGTATAGGTATAAAAAATAATTGATAACCATAAACTCTATTTGGGCTTATTTCAAAATTATAATGATACCAATAAGGATTACCCCTTCCCACACACACACACACACACACGCAGTCTATATTATTATATAGCAACTTTAAATTCTTCCAAAATAATATTATATTCAAATGCCTACTCTTTAATGATATCGTTTTTATTTTATATAATGTCTCCCTCCTAATTCTAATATCATATGTATTATAATATACAAAACGTGGTAGGTAGTTACAATTACAATATTAAACGTACCGGTCTGATTGTGTCCGTTGAGGTCACCGGTCCTGTAGCCTAGCTCGGCGCCGGCCTGCACGATGGACTCGGCCATCTCGGGATGATGAGAGAACCGCTGGACGGATACGGGACCTTCGAACCCGTGGTACTCAGGCTCTACCATGTCGGTGTCCATGTTGCGCTCGGACTTCTTGAAGTACGGCAGCACGTCGTCGTAGCCCCAGCCCACTGCCCCTGATTCGCGCCAGCCGTCGTACATACGCCGGTGGCCCCTCGAGTACATCATGCCCGTCATGGCCCCCGTGCCGCCCAACATTTTTCCCCTCGGCCACGCGCATATTCCGCCCGCGCCCAGGCACGCGTTTTCCTGTGGCTCGGTCAGGTACCGCCAGTCCAGGTCGGTGCCCATTGCGGCCGACGCGAACGCCGGCACCGACGTGGCCGACGGCTCCTCGGGCCCGGCCTCCAGCAGTCCCACCGTCCAGCCGGCCACCTCGCTCAGCCGGGACGCTACCACGGAACCGGCCACGCCGCCGCCGACCACCACGAAGTCCAGTTCCTCCGGGTACACTGGACCGGCCGGGAACTTCCGGCGCCCGGTGGCCCGACGGCACGGGTCCGTCACCGAGCACTGTGACCGAATCACCAGATCCACCAACGACATGAAGAACGCCAGGCCGCCGGTGTTGCCACACGAACCGGACAGGAACGACGAGTCGGACCACGAGCACTCGCAACTTCCGCCGGAAGACGTCATGATCGGCAGTCCTCGTTAACGAGCGATGTGTAATTTATTATAATAACTTGACTATGTGCGTGTGGCGCCAATTTAAATTGAAAAACCGATATTTAAGCACAAACGCGGATGCGGATTGTAGCACACGGCTCGGACGCCGAACGCGTATGTCGTGGGGGTTCAGGTGCCAGTGCTGTAGTATAGCAGTGAAACGAGTCGAGTTACGACGACGATCTGAATGCAATTATCCGGTGCAGTCATTTCAGTCGTAACCGAAGGCTCCGAACATTTATTCTACACTGAACTCTATATCTGGTCTTGAAAAATATAAACGAATATCGATTAAAAATATAATATACCGATTTGGCGCTTAGATGTCCCGTGG
This sequence comes from Nasonovia ribisnigri, assembly GCA_027563435.1. Lineage (NCBI taxonomy): Eukaryota > Metazoa > Arthropoda > Insecta > Hemiptera > Aphididae > Nasonovia > Nasonovia ribisnigri. The sequence goes on along the minus strand of JANEHU010000920.1, from coordinate 32,859 downwards.
CCAATCAACTTTCTCTATTGTTTCAAGCCCAGTAGTGTAGTGTACTAATCATAATAATCTGTAGAGTGGGTATATAAGAAAGTAAAAACGTAAGGAGAAAAACAGTTTTTTTATTTTACTTTCGGATATCCCCGTCGAACGACTAACGAGTTCTCTAGAAACCAGTTTTGAGCACATGTATGAAAAATAGGCTTTTAAAAAAGTATAGGTCGTGATCACTGAACCCCCAGAAAATTTAATTTTGTCAGTGTGGATCTTCGTGATCCCATTAGCAAACATACGCATTTATATATTCTCGCATACCGTTTTAGAATTAGCATAATATTTGTATAATGTGTATATATTATATTAAATATTATTATAATATCATAGCGTACATATTATAATACTCATAAAATTCACAAATAATATAGTACTACTTTCAGTATAACTGTATAACTATTAACTTACAAAGTTACAAAGCATTCAATACTTGACTTTTTTTCAATAAATATAATATTTTAATTATTATTACAAATAAATAACAAATAGTTTACACACTTAAAACCAAACTATTAACAGTTTATAATAATACTTATAAGTTTAAGATATTATGGTATTTATAATATAAAATAATTATTTTTCTTAAATTAATTTTTAAACCATCCCTGATTACGTCAGTGTCCAAGATAAATAATGACATCAATAAAAAGTGTAAGCAATTGAAAATTGTATACGATTTACAGATGTTATATATTTTATATCATCATATACGTCTTAATGATTATTTTGTTTGAATAATTTATTAATCTATTAATGTAACTGAACAATACAAATTCCATCAGTATAAATAGGTAGGTACATAAGTCCTTACCAATATTATTGCGAAAATAATCGCGGTTACCTACTGGTTAGATATAGGTACATAAAATATAAATATCGATAAAAACTTAGTCATTTAAATTCCATTTTTATAATATATCTATCGAACAGCCAACAGGTTGGCACGATATTCAGAAATGTTTGGACAACGGCTTACCACCATCTCCTGACTGTTTTCTTGATATATCGTGTCTTAAGTGTTTGCGTGTGTCCGGCCCAATCTTGCTTGATCATGTCAGACGCCTTTTCCGCGATCATAATCGTTGGCGCGTTAGTGTTTCCGTTAACTATCGTAGGCATTATAGACGCATCAACAACCCTCAAGCCTCTGATGCCCCTTACCCTCAATCGCTCATCCACCACTGCATACTCGTCGTCCACCGGACCCATCTTACACGTTCCGACTGGGTGGTAAATGGTCATCGTGTAATGACGGGCCTGGCATTCCCAGTATTCATCGGACAAAAACTCATAACACTCACACCCTGGCGTAGGGATGTTATGTAAAGTGGTGTTGATCTTGCTCATGGCTACTGTGCGGCTGATAGCGTATCCAATTTTAGCACCCTCTACCATGGTTCTGACGTCCCGTGGGTCACTGAAGTAGTTAGGCACGATTTTCGGTGCCACGTACGGGTTGGAACTTGTGATCTCTATGTAGCCTCGGCTGTGTGGCCTCAGCACCAACGGTGCTATCGTAAATGCGTCTTGGTATAGTATTGGTTCAAAAACTTGATCGTAATACTCGTCGGTGATGCCCACATCACGTTTGTTCAATAGACCACCATCGTCGTTGTCTCCGGCCGTTGCCATAAACAACTGAACATCTGGCCAGTCAAAATCATCGTTGTAGCTGTAACGGAAAAAACATATTATAAAATAATAATAGATTTCTATCTTTAATTCTCAAAACGAAAGCTCACTCACCGCGTGTTTACAAAACCCATGACTTCGCCAAGTGGTATCCTGTAGAGTGGCCCCATTTTGTCCCGGAAGAATTGGATGAATGAGTTGAGCGTCAACACTCTTGGCAAGACTATGCCCAGACCGAGGGGGTTTGATTCATCGGGTGAATCGAACAAATACGTGACACCACCCATCGCAATGTGGTCTTGCAGGTTCTGCCCCACACCGGGTATGTGTTTGGTGATTTTGACGCCGGCCTTACGTATCTTATCAGCAGGCCCTATCCCGGACAACATCAACAGGTGGGGCGAATTAATTGCGCCAGCCGACAGCACCACTTCTTTCTCGGCTCTCACCAGCGTCGGTATTGTCCCTAGTTTAGATATCAGCACGCCCGTGGCTCGGTCGTTTTCGATCACAATTTTTAAAACGTGCGTGTGTAAGCTAATGTGAAGGTTTGGACGATCTTTGATTGGCCTCAAAAACGCTTTGGCCGTACTGCACCTCAACCCGTCTCTTAGAGTTCCTGAAATCATAAGTGTCGCCAATTTTACAAATCATCGTGTCTCGTATGTTCTATTCAAAACATTTTAATACGAAAGTAACAAACCGATATGGGTAATAATAAATATCGGAAATATACAATAAATATTTCAACTAGTACCTACCGCATTTAGTTGTATAATAAGTACCTTGAGATCGCGTAAATCCTGTCTGACTCTGACCGTTTATATCAACTTCATCATAACCGAATTCCTTGGTGGCCTCCAAAAAACTATGTACGATCGGTGAGTGAGACCGAAAATGCTCCACGCTCAGATATCCTCCTGTGCCATGGTACTCCGAATCCACGAGCTCCGGTATCCTCATGTCCTGGGACTTGATGAAGTACGGCAACACGTCCTCGTAACCCCAGCCCTCATTACCGGCGTCTTGCCATGCGTCGTAGTCCTTCCGGTTTCCCCTGACATAGAACATGGCGTTCAGGACACTGCTGCCCCCAATGACTTTGCCTCGGGGCCAGCTAGATTGGTTCCCGTTGAAGCCCAAGCAAGACGAATCACTGGGTTCTGTTTTGTACTGCCAATCAACAGACGTGCGCTGGAGGGAAGGATACAGCAATGGTATGTCTGACAATGCCGGTTCGTCGATTCCGGCCTCTATTAATAGAACCTAACAAACGAGAACAATTGTTGTTACCTTTTAATTGTTATAATATTCGTTTACTTTCTAGATACATTTTTTTCATTACCTACGATCGTTTCATACATCGATATACCGCATATTTATGCAACTACAGACAGTGTTTAATTGTAGTATTTTAAATTGAATTTTTACCAATTACAAATTGAATACGATTATTGTTTTAGTTATAATTTAATTAATTAGTAAATAGAAAACAATAATAATTGCGATGGTTTTAGAGTTGTTCTATTCTGAAATATCTGTATCATTTATGATTTGAACTACCAAAATGATATTATGTTGATGCTATAATAATACTACATTTTTTAATAAGATGATTAAAATATTATATATTTTGATTGCACAGTTCAACTGAAATTGTATAATAACTGTAAGCATATGTAAATGAAAAATGTAAAATAGATGGGTATAATTTTGTTGATTATTGATAATTTTAAATTATAATTTATTTATTTACAATATTCTATACATTTATAAACATATCTAAAAAAAACAAAATATAAAATCATTTTATGCAACTTAAATTTTATTTTTAATTAAATTAACGTTTAAAGAGTTAATTAAAATAAAATAAATTTAACTTTAATATTTTAATATAAGTCCCCAGTAGGTGTATTTATTTAATATTATAGCTTTCAGACTTTAATAAATATAATTAATTTTAAAAAAAAAGTTACTACTGAAACTTAAATTATTTTTACAAGAAATAAAAATACAATATTTCATTGTCTTATCTTTTAAAATAATTTTTATTTGCACATATTAAATTACTGTAATGACTTATAATAATAAAACCAAGAATTATTATCTCATACATATATATACCACTAATTATTATCATCGCTCAATATGAAAGAGTAATGTCTATGAACCGAATAAATTCAATATAAATAATTAACAATAAAGCAAATTTTAAAAATTACGTATTATAACCACTAATGAAAAGAAAAAAATCAATAAAAATATGTTCTACCTTTGCCTAATGTTATTTAAATATAGATGATATACAGTTCAATTGTATATGGTCAACTTAATAAAATCAAATAATATTCAATATTCAAGCCACAAAATATTGCTTGGTTAGAAACTTAGTTAAAACTTAGTTCAAAACTTTTAAGAATCATACCCTCTGATAAGTAATACAAAACATAAATTTAAACAGAAAGTAATAAATTGAATTTAATATTGCAATATAAAAAAACATTCATATACGACCTCTAGTAAACGTTTTTGGTAGGTTAGTACAAAATGTAATTTTTTTTATAACATAGTTTACTTAATATCTCAAAGAAACTTCAACAAACCTACTATTCAAAATCGCATTAAACAATTACACCACGCAATGTTTAAAAAGATAGTTATACGTTGACATTTGACACTAGGTATATAATGTACACTACCTATATCGTGTACAATATACGACTCAGGTTCCATTTTGTGATTATGGTCTTTTGTTCGACCATTAAAATCACAAGAAAAATATTTTATCGGTTCGATAATCTTATTGTAAATATAAACATAAGTATTAAATACTAGGTGTGTGTTCCTATACCTTACACGAAACTGATTGTAGTGGTGTCACCTGACAGTTTACTGGTTTGGCCGTGCTATAATTACAACTTTGAATGACAGGTTAGAATATTAATTATTAAAATATCATATTAAGTTATAACTTATACAACAATAATATTCAGTTATTTTAGTATTTATCGCGCTCTTTTGATATTCATCGTTACCTATTGTAATTTGTTACAGTCACTAGTCAGTAGTATACTTTAAGTCGTTACTGTCTTACTGGTTAATCACTTCCTTTTAAGTTGAATGTTTTTTTCATAAGATTTCCTCATTCTAGAGTTGTGTACTTGTGTCCACCTCATATATTTAAGTTTTTTATAATCGTATCAAATTTACTTATTGTTTTCAGAATGTAAATTTTCATATTTATTTAATTATTTAATAAAAAAAAAAGTTTTCCCCAACCGTTTCAAAACTATTTTTATACCTTTTATCATAATAAATGTTATTGCGAGAATTCAATTTTAAATTTTTTCGTTTGTTATTGGTCATCACATGCACTCTAATCAATTGTTGATTTTGATTACCGTCTTATAGATGTTACAATGTTACAATGTCACCTATAACATAACGGATTTTTAAACGCAACCAGCTATTATTATTATTTAAAACTGTTTGGTTTTGTATTGAAGATCTTTTTTCTCAAATAATGACAATACTCAATCGTTACAATATGATTAAGAGGAGTCGTTAAAATATTATTTCGTTACCGTCCAGTTGGCGTTCTCGGACAGGCGATTGGCTATCACTGAACCAGCGGAACCGCCGCCGATCACCACGAAGTCATACTTGTCCCTGATCTCGGCGATCCGGCGGTCCGTCAGCCGGTGACCGACGTCCTCGATGTCGGGCCGGAAGAACAGTATGGCCACGCGGATGAGCATTATGTAGCTGACGCTGGGACCGTACGACATGGCGATGCGGGCGGCCAGCCTGGCGGTGAACGGGTTGGGCGCCATGCGCGACGGCGGCGACCGGTAAATGGACACTGCCAACACGCCGGCGGTAGCGAACACGTCGGCTGTCCCCGCTGTCCCGCGGCCCGCACAGGAATCAGGACGCACGCACAAGGACACGTACACGCGCGCGCGAAATTCGGACGACGATGACAAACGAAATTATTTGCAATTCGGTTGGCGATGTGCAGACGACCGACGAACCGATAGTGACATTATCGCAACGACCGTCGTCAAAATACCTATATAATAACGTGTAGGTATACGGTATGCCTACCGGAACGACGCGGTATTATATTGTTATTATTGTTATTTTTTTCAGGTCTGTACTTCACGTCACCTCCAGTCATGTGACAAAAATGATAATCACGGTTATATTATACCTATCAACGAAATGTTTTTATACACTCCATCCTGCAGCAGTGGTTGTCGGTTGTTTTTTTCGCGTTCGCGCTCATGTAATAATATTTTGCACGAATTGCACGCAACGATAATAATATAACGCATATACATAACTGCGTTTATCTATTAAATGTTTCATGTATTCATTTTTTTATTTTTCGGCCACCCCACAGGACCCTTGTGCGTGTAATTCAGTATTTCGCAACCATCATTGTTTTATGTCCATAGAATCATAAGCGCACGGGTTACTCGTGGACATTCGTGAATCGTGGTATACACTTGACAAGTATATGCGCACTCTCCCTCCACAATAATCAATAATATTATCATGATAGCCGATCGTTTTATTTTTTTTCATAAAATACTTTTTTTACTACAGTTAATGTAGTTAAATGAGGTTACCCCATCCAAATTAATTCGTTATAACTTAGGCGTGAATATGAATATAATATATATGTATGTGTGTGTGGTTATGTGTTATGTATGACTACCCTGCCATAAAATATGTCTGTGCACGCTAATATGCGTGTAATAGTCTGGTGAGGGTTTTTGAATGAACTTTTTGGATCACTTTATGGATGGAATTATGCCCAAAAATACTTTTTTTTATCAAGACCTGACTGGTATCCATCACGTCACCCCAGAAGCTATATAATGGATTAAATTACTAGACATGGACTTATGATCTATAAGTTATTTAATACTTAATGTAAAACATTGAAAATGTTAACTCTAATTGTGATACTTATTATGATTATTGTGACTTTTACTTGTGATATTATTTAATAATTATAACTAGGTATATATGATATGTGTTTTGTTAGTACGCCATACTAAATAAATAAATCAATTAGTAAGCTCTAAAATACAAAATAAAAATCCAAATTTTTGATTTTGAAAGTCAATATCTCAAGTGTTTAATTTAGATATATCTTGAATAACTAAAATCCATCTTTCTTTTGTGGATTTTTTCAAATTCTATCCTAACTATTATATTATTATAGGTATATCATATGAAATTGTTATGTCGTATGTTTAAGATAGGTTCTATTCCTAAGTTCCCTTCTAAGATAGGTTTGACTCCCGAAACTCTCGTCCCACCACTACCACCTTATATATGTACGTAACCGTATTTAACTGGAGGATCAGTTGTTAAAAAACTTTATTATTGTAATGAACATTTTTCGAATAATTATCAATTTCAGTTTATTGATCATCATTTTTTTTTTTAAATGTCATTGTGTTCTTATAACTTAGTGGATATTGATATAGAACATACGTCGAACCGTGGAGAACGAACGTTAGAATTGATACTTTGATGGTCTATTTTTTGTACTCAGAGTCTGGTCAAATGGAACAAATTTAATTTAATAACCATATTATACCCAACTGTGTAATAATAGGTAAGTAAGTAGGTGTCCAATAACATGAGTTATATAAGATTTTATTTTCCGTGTAAAATAAACCATTACGGAGTGTTTCGGGTAACACTTTATCGATTATAACTTAGTATCTTATATTAAATATATATATATATATATATTATATATCTTATATTTAAATTACTTACCGACTGTGAGTCAAAAACATATAACACTATAGTAGGTACGTTGAAGTGTTATTAAAAATTTGATACCATGAATCGTAATAAAACTAAAACAGAAAAAAAGTCATAATATTACACAGAACAAAATATTTTTCTAAAAATTCCTAAGCAATTTTGTTGTGTAATCATAACCAAAGCTATAATCAAATATTTTACATATAAATTATAAATATAACATAAGCATAAACACTGAATGCAATTCTAATACTATAAAGATATAAGGTACAAGCGAACGATTAAAAAGAAATTCGCTCAATTTACATTATAGCCAACAGGTAAATAAATAACTAAATATATGAAATAAGTTATGACATATTGTACCTACGTGTACCTATACAATATATATAATATTATTTTATTTATATATGATAGATCACATAATATTATACATTTATACTAGTAACTATAGCTTGTAATATTTACAATTGAATACTACGTGTGCTACTAAAATCAAAACATTGTCGGCGAAATCAAGGATTTATGACAAAGTAGTGAAACTTTAAATCAAATAATTTAAGAAGCAGATATATCTTCGAGAGCCTTTTAATTATTGTACATACATGAAGTTCTCAATATTTACTTTTTACAGTCAAAAATATTTTTTAGACTTATACAATTTTATTTTGTTTTATATTAAATATCTTATAACTTATATTATAAATTAATTAGGTTGACTTGGCGTTGATATCTTCTTGAGAGCAAATAAGTAATAACGTTGAAATTAAACCACCTCAAACATAGTAAATAATATTGGTTACAAAAATATATAATCACCTGATATCGTGAAATTCATAATGGAAAATAATAATAGTTTACACTTGACACAATAGAAAAAGAATAAATCAATTAATTACTAATTATGTACAAATCAATAAATCATATATTTATATACTTCTTTTTGTTTTATTTCGAAAAATAATATGCAATTGGTATAAACCTATATACATAAGAGACACTTGGCTCAAATTTTTTGGGAGGAACTGCCCTCTTAAGGTCCCGTCAAAATTCCACATATGCCTATATAAAAAAATGATAACTGTAAACGACAAAATGACAAACGTAGCACGTTACTCAATCTTTTCCACTTCGAAAAGAATGTATGAATCATAAATAATATTTGTTAATAAGTAACCATTAAATGTATATATAATATATATATATAGGTACCTAGGTAGTGAGAATTAAGTAATTTTTACATTTTATTTGTTTCCGTCGATATAATGATAAACAAAGAGTTACGCAAAATCGGTTAGAAAATAAAAATATGTAAAAAAAAAGTGCAAAAATGCTTATTTATGTATTTTTTTTTTTACACTCAATTATTTCATAATATATTTTTGTCTATTATACATTTTTCTAACCACTACATTTTCTGTATACAAATACCTATTTAAAACTAAATTACAATACAACTTTGATTGTAATTATACCTAAATTAAATTAAATGAAAGTCGTTTTATGTTCAAGGTAGGTGTATCTATTTAAATTGGTATGTAAACCAAAAATATTGCCATGAAAAAACTATCAAGTCAGAAAAATTGCTTAGCCGGCAAGCTTACAATAACCCAACCAGCAGTACCTAAATATAGTAGGTACACGAGGATTAAAATAAATATAAACATTTTGCACAATTTATTTGTCTTAGATTTATAAATGTATGCACAATATTTTTAAGCAGATATAAGAACATTAGAAATGTAAATAATCACGTGACTTTAAATACCTAAATACTAAATATTTTGTTAACGTGTACAACTGAACGTAAATAGGTCATTATCATAAAGAATAGGATAAATATTTTGAAACAAATATTTAAATAAATATAATTACAAAGTTTTTTTCATTTTGAACACAATATGTTATTACACAAATTACTAATAACTAACTGCAATAAGGTACCTATTATATATTTAAGTAAATCAATTCAATTTTCAAAGAATATTCCTCCTATTTATTACATACCTTTACTTATATTTATATTTAATAATTTGAATTTAAAATATATATGTTTCTTATTATTAAAAAGCGTTTGAAGAATGTAAAGTGTTAACGAAAAGAATTATTGTAGCTGTAGCATTTATAAAAAGTAAAAAGTAGCAGCAAGATTTCATAACCTAAATTATAATATTAATAGGTATGTAATAAATTCAATAACAAAAAAAAACGGGTACCTATGCCATTCTAATGTATTGTTGGTTTCGAGTGTACTTTGGATTGAGTGGGTCTCTGTGCCTAATGAATGTGTAAAATCGAAATTCAATGACTAATGATTGCCTACCTTGTGTTAAATAGCCAAGCTGTTCTACTCGCAAACAAAAATGCTATCATGCACAAGTCGAATAAAGACTAAAGAATTCAAATATTTCAAACGTTTATAAATAGCTCAAAATGTATAAAATTACATCGTGTCTAGAAGATTCTTATATAATAATATATACATGGTGAAAAATTCAAGCAGATATCTATGAATATTAATTTTTGAATTAAGTACAACAAAATAAAAAAAGGGCGGGTAAGTGTATGTCGCTCTGCTGTACAGTAGGTTACAAGTGAGTCACTGTAATGGATTGTGTTAGATTTTTAATTTAATCCAATGATATAATATCATTGAATAAGAAAAACGATTCTGAGGGAAGACGGTCAGTCAGTCTATAATATCTTACTAAGTCTAAATGTATTTGATGATATTATTGTGAATAAACTAATTAATTTTAGTATTATAGGCATTAGTATTTACTATAGTTGGTTAAATTCATTTTTCTCAAAAAAATTATATTTTAAAATGCCATTGCGTGTATATAAAATATAACAATATATTCTAAAAGTTTCATATACCAACAAATAATATTTTTAAATTATATCAAAATAACTAAAATCATTATTCTTGGTTTAAATATGAAATTTTGTCTAAATTTGAAATTAAAATGTCTGTAAAAAATAAATGTGTTGATATATTTTTTAGATTTTTTGGTTACAGTATGATTTATTTATGAGAATTTTTGTTTTAAATTTTCAACACTTAGTTATAAAAACTGAACATTTTATAATTTTTTAATTACAATGATTTATAATTTTCGAGATTTTGACAAATTTTGTCAAAATTCGAACTTTAAATGCTTATAAAAAAAAATCGTGCCTATGTATTTTTAAAATTTTTCAACTGATATTGTAACAATATATAAAAAAGCTTGTATTAAATTTTCAGACTTTTTGGCCCACCAAATAAAATTTTATTGACAATTATAAAAAAAAAAACTAAAAAAATTGAAAACTAAAATGTCTGTAAACAGCTCAAAACAAATCAAAATATTTTCAAAATTGAATGGTGTATAGAAAATGAGAATATAAACATTTAGTGAAATTTTCATGCATCTACAATTATTCGTTTTTGAATTACAACCAAATAAGAAAAACGCTACATGAGAAATCGAGTGAATATCCTATGTTGTAAAATTATGAACTTAAAACACTCATAAAAAATTATTTTTAATTGCTTTTAGATATTTTATTTTTGATAAAAGTAGAAAAACTTACGTTAAATCTTGTGTTAAAATTTAAAACCTTAGATTTAAAAAGAAAAATTTTTATGAATTTCTAACTACAAATAATTTGCAAATTTTCGTCATTTTTACGTAATTTGTCAAAATTTCAACTTTAAATGCTTAAAAAAAAAAATTGTGACTACAGATTTTTAATATTTTTCATGTACCTTTGAAACAATATATTAGGAGCATTCTATTAAATTTTCAAGAATTTTTAACGAATAAATAAAATGTTATTGATTTTTTAAAAAAAAAAAACCAAAAAGATTGGAAATTTAAAATGTTTGTAAACAGCTCAAAATAAGTCAAAATATTTTGAAAACGGTATGGTATATAGAAACTGCTTATATAAACATTCAGTAAAAATTTCATGTATTTACCGTCATTTTTTTTAGACTTACACCAAAAACCAAAATCGATTTTATCGAAAATCAATGTTGCGTAAAAATTCCCGTTTTTTCCTTAATTTTCCATTTGTTTTTCACGGTACTTTTGAAAACTACTGGAAAATGTTTACTTTTGACCCCCCAAAGTACCAACTAGATTCACTTTCCTATCAGAAAAGGTACTATTGAAGAAAATCGAAGCATTTTTTACTGTCCTAAAACGTGATGACAGACACAAAAAAAATAAAAAAAAAATAAAAATGAAAAAATAAAAAAAAAAACACACATCATTGTAAAACCAATACATTCATCGCTCCGCTCAGAATCTAAAACTGACTTTGTCGAACACTGTTAATTTGTTTTCCCCATTATTTTAAAAAGTACTCCAAGTATTTCTTCTCCTCTCCCCCCCCCCCTTCAGAGAATCAACTATCTCCAATTTGTTCCCAAAAAGTAAAACTTCCCTCATAGTTGATGATATTATGATAGGGGATTTGTTTTTGCTCCAAACCGCGATAACAGACTTAAAACAAAAAACAAATCTCAGTTAAACATTACGCTGCTAACTATTAAAAATAATGATAATTTTTAAAAACCTAGTAAGTAAATGTTATAACAAGGGCTCGGATTTATTGCTGTATACTTGCATATTTAATAATATCGCATTTTTTTTTGTTGTTGCCTTCGGACGAAAACAGCAGTACCATCTACCGCCGTTATTTTGTATCTTTCACACGCCTACCTACCGCCTGCGAGTGGCATGATTAACCTTCGTCGTTTTTTGCCATGCTATGTACCATTCATTAATTATATTTGATCAATTATAACATGATTAAAGATAAGATAGTTGCCCAACAAGCTGCTATGATAAGGATTAAGGACAGTGTTGCTCATAATTTATTTTAATAGTGACGATTTTAAGACCCAGGTCTATACCAAATTCAACTGGACAAAAAACAAAAAAACAAAAAAATGTATCATAACAGTCCAAGTCGGTACCTATTACTTTCTTTAATTTAGTCTAATATTGTCATGCAACTGTGCAAGTATACCTATACAATTATTAGATTTTCGTTCTTCAATTTTGAATATTTAATAATTATAATATATATATTTTGAACCAGTAGAGTGTACAATTTAACACAAAATGTTTATCACGGAAACGTTTACGCTTTAAACCGTCACTGCGAGATGGTGTTGCATTTAAAATCCTAACTAGTTTTTACGATATAATAATATAATATTGTTTTAATATTATAAATTATAGTATACAAAAAATTATGATATGTCACCAACAAGGTTAACACTGAAGTTTACTAAATTGACACTTAAGTACGTAATAATATTTATCTTTCTTATAAATTATGACCTACCTACGGACCCACAAATAATCAACAAATTTATCTTATTTTTAGATAATTTTATTTTAGTTAAATGAAGGCTTTTGAATAAAAAATAAAATACTTGTTCATTTTATTTTTCATATATTGTGTGAGTAGATTGCAGTTATAGCAAACATACTTTTAGCCATATAGGTAGTTATAGCGTAAACACTAAACACCGTCAAAACTTCGTTTTAAGTTTACGGAAGAATAATATTATATTATAATTGACTTTCTTTCTAGGCTTTTGCGGGCCATTTAGTTCCATCTCCGCAACAATTATAACCACTTGCCTCCACCTATATCAATCTTGAGCTAGTTCTTCTCCATTGTTTACTCTCAACCTCAGTGCATCATTATTGACTTAAGCAATATTAATAGTACCGATAGTAAATATTATGTACTAAAATAATCAAGTTTTCAAAAAAAATTGAAAACTTTAAAATAATGCTGGTAAGTTGATGAGCATTCTGAATCTTATTGTAGTTAGTCTGTAATTTTTCATACCCAGGTTGGGCCTACCGGGTCCAATTATTGTGAATCCAAACCATTGAAGGACCCCTCCTTTTTTTCTATTTTTTATTATTTATTTATTTTTTTGGTTTCCGTAGTAATTATGATACACTTAATAATATTTAAATCGTTTTTTATAATATATAGCTGATCCCAACTCAGCCACCCTGTAGGCAAACAAACAAACAAACCGATGAGCGGCTATATCTCCCCATTTAACTTAATATAACTAACCTCTGACAACCAATAAAATAATAAATACTAATTTTTATTTTCTAATTATTTCTCCTATAACCAATAGCACGATTTAAAATCTAAAGTGTCCATTGTAAATTTGAAAATCCCTGTTGGGCACATCCGCGGGGACTGGACCTACCTGGTTCAAATCTAAATCATTCAAGGATCACTCCTTTTTTTGGAAAATGTATTATTATTAATATTATTTTATAACCACTAATCAATAAATATTAATCCCCTGCATAATCAAAGCAGAATTATCGGAAAAAATAGTAATAAAAAAATCATAGAACAATTCGTTTAGGTTGATAGGTAATAATAATAACATAGCAACCATTTATAAACAAAAGATTAGATATTGCTCGATAGATGGCTCAACTGCTGTATTCTTACAACCCCTTAATTTCCCCTTTTAGAGGTCGAATTTCCAAAAATCTATTCTTAGAGCACGGTGAAATTATAATATTAATCTACCTTGAAAATTTCAGCCAGACCCATCCAGTGGTTTTGGCTCTGCGTTGATTTCTCAGGGGGACACTTTCCTTTATATAATATGTAGATATGCTTACTAATTTTAGCAGTAGGTATTACCTGAATTCACCCGAAATAAAATTTATCTATTCTTCCATAATTTTCTGTTTTATTTTAGATAAAATATATGATACAATAGTATATTGTGTGGCAAGCGTGAGAAGTGAGCTATTTCAGTCTCGGGTGACGTATGAGGCACTAGCCGCAGGCGTAGGCCTAATTTCTCCCAAAACTGAAATTTTCTTTGCCACACAATAAACTATTGTATTATATATTTTATCTGAAACAAAAAAATTGGCTTCGTGCACATCTACGAATATATGATTATTTATATACGTACCAAATTTCATAATCACCTTCAAATTACCTTATAAATAATATGAAATTTGCATCTTAATCGTTGTTTGATGAGTATCAAGTATTACATTATCTCTATTCTCTATTAGATGTTTTCTTCGATCGAAGTAAAATATAAATAAAAATAAACACATCCAATAGAACCTAGAATACTATATAATAAAAATAATACACTGTGCCGAACATAATATCAGCGTTTGCAGACATTATATATATAAATTGAATTTATTATTACAAAAATAACATCATGAACACAAATAATTTCAAAATGTCAAAATGTTTAAATAATATTTTTTTGTTTTATATAAATTAATATGTCTATTATTACGATGTAGCCACGTTATAGGTATATAGGTACACATAAATAAATAATGTATTTTGCGCAGGGCGGATAATAATATCATTAAATTATTATAATAGCATAACGATTTCGAATAAATATATAAGAAAGAAAGAAATCGTCGCGATAATAATAAATTATCATAAGATCTAGGTTAAAAAAAAACAATAAATTGTAGATGTTCACGACTATCACGCGTGTCACAATCACAATCATGTCACCGTTTTCTGCCGAGCCATTTCTCCTTGATCATGTCCGCGGCCTTCTCGGCGATCATTATAACCGGCGCGTTGGTGTTGGCACTGACCAGCGTGGGCATGACGGACGCGTCCACCACACGGAGCCCGTGGATTCCGTACACCCGGAGCCGCGGGTCCACTACCGCTGTTTTGTCCCACTCGGGACCCATCTTGGCGGTACCCACCGGATGGTATATGGTCACCGTGTAGTGCCGGACCATGCATTCCCAATAGGCATCTGTGAACCGCGGCACGGCGGCGCAACCGGGGAATGGTATGTCGTGCAGCCGACTGCCGTACCGGCGGAAAGGTGTGGTCCGGGACATGGCCACCACGAACTTGACGCCCTCCACCAGCGTGTCCACGTCCTCTTGGACAGTCAGGTAGTTGGGCAAGATCCTGGGATACACGGAAGGGTCGGTGCTCCGCAACAGTATTTCGCCCCGGCTCTTGGGTCTTAACAACATCTGTATATAAGCGAAACGTTGGTTATATAATTGTATCATAATGTCCGGGATAGGTGTTAGGTTAGCTATAAGTTTTCAGCTAGATCTATATGAAATTATTTTATTTTAAACGACTAAAAAGAAAATAATCAAAATTGATTTTCTTAATAAACTTGAATTCCTCGATGAACACTGCAAGTACCTGATGCTACAAATATTCAAAAAAAAATCGTGAAAAAAATAATCCACCGTATTCAATTTCTAGTGACGCATGCATAAGCTATATGTAAAACATTTAATGCAAGAGACACTGTGTGAAACATTTATGCATAAGATATTAACCACTAAGTAAAACAATTCAGTTGAGCATAATATTAACTAATATCTTTACTATTACTTTGATGTTTACAATATAAACGTATGAGAAAAATGTTTTGTTTCAGCACATTTATGATATATTTGTCCAATTAATTCATGTGTTTTAGTCGACCCTCCAACACTCCAAGACAATAAAATCGAATATGCTTGTATTTCGAATTTTATATTATTTTATAATAATTTTATATTATTTCACTTACAGGTATAGCAGACCACACGTCTTTGTTGTTAATTGGTTCATACACAGCTTTGTAAAACTCTTCTTTCAGTCCATGAGCTTTCCACAGTTGTACACCGCCATCAGAATTGGTGGAACCAGAAACGAAGTGTAACTCGATGTCCGGTGTGTCGATTGAATGATTAGCATATTTAGTGTTGATAAACGCCAATCCCTCGACACCGCCCATAACCGTCAACGGCCCGTCGCCCATCGTAGCATAGTTGAGAACTGTTTGTACGTTTTCCACTCTCTCTTGCGTTAGCGACACCTGTACAACGAACGAAAGAGCACGTGGTTATATTTTAATTCACTGCAGAAGAAGGACCGTAACCAGAAATGTATTTGGTGTGAGGAAACTAATTTTATCATTTCTTATTTTAGGATGATAAAATACAAGTTTAATATAAATACAAATTAACTTTTGAGTATTAGTGAAAACTTTAATAAATAGCGAATAGCATCACCAACAATTATAATTTAATTTAATAAGTCATGGTGAGTACTGAGGATAGTTATAATAATAAAATTCAATTTTATATTTAAATCTAAACTTTTCATGCACGTATGCATAGTCAATTTATGTGACACATACATTGATTATGCATACGGACATCAGACTAGAGAAGTTTCTTTCAGCTGAATCTATAACTTTCACTGGTACAATTGTGCATATTCTTAATAATATTTTAACATTAAGAATGATATCTCCAAGTCAATGTAACATTAAAAATGCATACTTCAGAAGATAACAAGCAAGATAGTAAAGTTAAAATGTCTGAATTTGATTAAATATTTAAACATGTTATTAAAAGAAGAAAGCAAGTAATGTAATTATGGATAAAATGTGCCCCTTCTAGTTACGGCACTGCACTGCACTTTTATACATCCACCGTAAATAGTTTTTATCAGATTAAATAAAATATAATTTTATTATTATTGATGTGCGTATAGCAATATTACCTCTTTGTTAATCAGAAACGCGAGCCCACCTAGTCCGACGTGGTCTTGAAGATTTTTCCCGACATCCAAATCGGCTAGAACGGGTATACCCATTTCCGTCAGATGGTTCTTAGGACCTATGCCCGAAAGCATAAGCAGCTGTGCAGAACTGATGGAACCCGCCGACAGAAGCACTTCTTTGTTGGCCCGGATGAAATGCCGTGTGTTGTCCTTGATCATTTCGACGCCGAACGCGACTTTTGTCTCGGGATTGATTGCCACACGCGTGACATGGGCGTTGATGGACACGTGCAGGTTTTTCCGCAGTCTGGCCGGCCTCAAGAAAGCTTTCGCCGTACTGCATCTGGCTCCTCTTCTGATGGTCCCTTGAGGTATCATAAAACCCGTTTGCCGTTCCCCGTTTATATCGCGGATATCGTAGCCCATTTCTTGCCCTGCCCTAACGAACGCGTCGGCCAACGGCGTTTTGTATGGCGCCTCGGACACCGTCAGATAACCACCCATCGAATGGTACGGGGTCCGTGCTAGGTACGGATTTCTGTTGTCTTCTGATTTTTTAAAGTAGTACAGCACGTCGTTGTATCCCCAACCCGGATTGCCTTGTTTTAACCAGCTGTCATAGTCCATTTGGTTTCCACGCACGTACATCATATAGTTCAACACGCTGGATCCGCCTAAGACTTTGCCCCGAGGCCAATTGCAACGTTCATCTTTCATAGCTGAAATATATATATTTATATTTCATATAGTATTGGCCATTTGTTATGTGTGTAGACTACAGACGTGTGGTATCATAATTATAATCATTTTATGATTTAAAACTATTTTATTTGAACCTTGATTTACATCATAAATATATAGTATATACAGTAATACAGTATACATTAAACATACATTTGATGTACCTACTATTTATTATTAATGTTTGTTGAACTTTTTATCGTTTTTATTACAAAATTATGAGAAAAGATTTTTAATGCAAAATTAAAATATCTTAGTTTTCTAATTCCATAAAGCTTAAATTAGATTTTCTGTAACAATTTTACATTTCATTTATAGGTAAACTATGTATTGGGAAACTTAATATAATGCCCTTCTTAAAATATAATTTGTGTTGATTTCCAAACTATAGAAGAACTTAATGAAACATTTAAATCACTATACTTCAAAAGTTTGTACTTAACATTTAAATAATACCACATTATCAATACCACCAACAAACCATTATAAATTAATTGTAAATTTATATATTACGCTGAGAATAAATTGATTCCACAAAATATATTTTATGTACATATATGTAATATATGTACATTTATATTAATTTATCACTCACCCAAACACGCAGTATCCTGGGGTTCGGCTTTATATTGCCAATCAAGCTGGGTAAGTTGCAAGTAGGCAGCCAACAAAGGCACATCGGATATTTCGGTTTCATCTCCGCCGGCTTCTATTAATAATACACTCCAGTCCTCGACTTCGGTCAACCTATTCGCCAGCACCGCACCTAAGTAATATTAACGTTTATTTTTTTGTACCTATATATTTATTAAAAGTATGTCATTTTTAAAAAGTTAATGTTACGATACCACAATAAAAATTATTACGGGAGTAAACCTGCACGATCTCGTATATTATAATATTATAATAAAATAAAATATTATTTTCACCTGCTGATCCAGCACCGACTATAATGAAATCATATTGGTCGAGTATCAAATTGCCGGGCTGGTCAATAATCCTTGACTCAGGGTCGTTTACTTCGTAGTGGAAATAAGCAATAGTCGCGACCAAAACGGGCAGGAACCAGGCCACTTGCGACGCAGCCCCTGCAATCGCTCCGATGGGTATAACTTCCACGCCACTCATAAGTACCGCATATTATCACAACAGCTAATCTAAAAACATAAACAAGACACACGATGGGTCGCTGATGATGTTTGAGGTCACTATCACTATCGGTGGTGAAACTAACCGATGCCAATTGCCAGTATTATATTTTATACCATGTACGGCGGATGTGACGAAGAAGAAAGGAACGGCGCCCGACGTGACAACGAGCACGTAGACGTATGTTATAGTAAACATGTCGGTCTAACCTAATTTTCAAATGTGCTAAGTCTGACGGGTAGGATATAAAAGAACTAGAATGATAAAAATGTGCGTATTTTTTGCTAAAATTATATTTCAGTCAAATTGGTTCACGTTAAAGTAGATCAGATTAATAATAGCACGTAGATATATCGTTCATTATATACCTACCTATGATTTATACTACAATATTATTTTTCTAATGGAACACAGTGGGTTGAATTAAGTACCCCCGTGACATAAACGTACATGGTTATCAAATTCATCAATTCATATGGATTCAAAATATATATGTTTTGAATATATTAAAATCATGATGTCATCTTTCACGGATATAATAAAATATTTACAATAACAACGAGGTGTGTCATAAATATTTTTATAGTAGATACGTTCAATCACCTACCAAAATGTTTCCCGCTTAGTGTCTTATCGTATACATGTAATGAAACGTTGGTCCTGCGACGTCAAGCCATAACTCACTCGGATGCGTCGAAACAAATGCAACGACGATTGAACGGATCAAATGACGATTATAATATAATACATATACATACGAATATTACGCTTAAACATCGATACAGCGCGAACGTCAGAGTGATTTGCGGATCAAAGTGAAACACAATGGGCTCACGCGGATGCACTATTATTGTCTGCACCATGAAATAAATTAATTTAACGACGACGAACGTAACAATAAGACACCGTATCGATAAATCTAACGCACAATAAACGATAATAATGATATACGTTATACGCGTTCCCGGGTAGGTTACAGACTACCTTACTGTACGCGTCCAGATCAACGACCTTACGCACTGACATTGAGATGAGTGTGCCTACAGAACCGCGCGCACATATATAACGGTATTCGTGCAAGACACTTGGACACCCACCTCTCTTCGGGTTATTCCAACCAGTTTGAATTAGATATAATTTACGGAGGTATAGGTACGGTGGCGCTGCAGCGTGTCGTCGTAAACCCTAACAACCGGAAAATTGGATAAATCTTTTCCGTTTCTCTCGGTGAGATTATTGCGTCCCGCGCGATGGGGCTACGACGTTAATTCGACCACTCGGTCGGAAAAAAAACACTAATAGATTTAAACTACATTTTCCTCGATCGGATATTTTTTTTATTTTTTTTTATGATGAAATTGTCGCGAGAAAAATAATTCACATCAAGCAAT
The DNA here is from genome assembly GCA_027563435.1 of Nasonovia ribisnigri. Lineage (NCBI taxonomy): Eukaryota > Metazoa > Arthropoda > Insecta > Hemiptera > Aphididae > Nasonovia > Nasonovia ribisnigri. The sequence goes on along the minus strand of JANEHU010000920.1, from coordinate 12,535 downwards.
ATTCGTTGAAGTTAATATTGTATTGTTCCGGATCAAAATACATATAAATTACACTGTATTATGTTACCTACCTATACCTACCTACATTAGAGTAAACTTATAAAGTATACAATTAAATATTTACTTCAAAATATGTATTCATGGTGTATTTATTAGGTACATCATTATTATTATAAGCAAATATATTTTAGATAAATATAAAAAATATGTTACATACCAAAAAAAAACTAAATTCCCGGCTTTAGAAATATTGTTATAACGCTTTTAGTCGAGACTAATTCGTTTTATTCGTGGTAGACTTCTTTTATTAGGAACCAATACATTTTATTTTAATATAGTAATTATTTCTATAAGTATAATGATATAAATGAGTATAAAGGTACAGTAAAATGTAAAATAATTATAAAACAATTACATTAAAATTAGATAATCCCACGTTTATTATATTAAACACAATGCAATGATATAATTATCATTCATAAATCATAATACAATATTATTAGTCGAACATTATTTCATTAATTTGTTGAAGGACATAATAATTCCTTACGATTATTTTCATAATTTAATCACTTAATTCATGAAATAGTTGACAAAAATAAAAATATTGTACATCATTATTCATAAATACCCATGTTAAATCACTTTGAATATTGAATAACTAAAAACTTATTTTAAATAACATCATTATCTGTGCACAGTGCACACGCGTGTATTTATTTACCTATATTATTTTATTACAATACGTTACTCGTAAAAAATCATTATACACTTTTCTTTAATAAAGAATCTTTGGAAAGTGTAATACCTACATTTTATTTGATTGATGAAACAAAGATACAATAATAATATTCATAGTATTATAAAGATACGAGGAAAATCTACCTCGTATTTCTATAATATCCTTAACTCAAATTTTTTTTTATTTGAAGCCAAAAGTAAATAAATTAATTGTGAATCAGAATTTCAATTGTACTTTGATAAAATATAGTGAAGTATAATTTGTATATCAACATTTACAGGGCCACATCAAGAGGTAAGCAAGGTAAGTGATCGCCTTAGGTGTCATTTAAATATTTATTTTTACCAATAATTCTAATAAAAATATACTTTAAGAAGAGTGCAAGTTTGTGGAAAAATAAACATTATGATAAGTATATTATAATGATGAAAAAAAAAATGTTTTCAATTTTTATTGTGTTATGCCTTATGAGTGAACATTAATTTTTTCGTGAACTAGATACTAGAATAATTAACAGATACGTATTTTATTGGCACGCTTTATTCAGTTTTAGAAATCCCGGAAACTTGATCCTGAAATAAAATAGAATAATAATGAGTACAATATATAGGTAAGTAATTAATTTCACCCCCAAATATTGCAATATCAGATTAATACCTCAACGGAATTTGCATATTCTACCAACTTGGTTACAGATTTTTTAAGTAACAATTTGAGCTCCTCAACAATTTCATTCGATTCAATAGAATCGTAATTGTAATTTTGTTCAAATCCAACAACTTCTTTTAATATATAATCGATAGTGATATAAAATTTTTCTATTGCTTTATCGGGCGTTTTCTCAGTCACATCAGACACTTTATTTAGTCTTTCCAAAGCTTCTGACCAATTCTTCAATTGAGTTTTTAATTCCTTTATCTTTTCTGAATTTATATCATCCACCTACATAAAAATATAACAAACATAACATCTTAAAATATATTTTAATGACGTTAATGGAATGGTCAAATGTCTTAATTTATTGGTGAACAAGGTGGGCTACATTTGCCCAATCTAATTTTTTTAAAAGACAACGGACTATGGCAATGAGTTTGTCACAGTTGCCTGCCAAAATATACAAATTGCTTCTCATGCTTATCGTAAACAAAAATGTTGATATACACTAGTTGCCTCCGATAATCAAGTCGGTCGTAATTATATACGAGTTGCCTCCCAAAAATGTTCACACTATAGTTGCCTCCCATATAAAATGAAGTGGTTCAAAAACTTCACAAAAATATACCACGTAAATGGAATAATTTATGTATACATTTTACATACCTAATATAGGTACCTATTATGTTGTGTTAAAATTTAAAAAAATAAATTCACATTGTGAAATTACGTATTTAATATAATATAAATTAATATAATATTACATAATAATAATATTATAATGAACACTAGTATATTATATTTTTTATAAATATTTTTCGATTTTGTTATATATACTCATACATCGTTGTTTTAAGTAGGTAAAGGAAGAACTTCATACTAAAATAGTTAAATTTTTTAATATATTTTTTAAGTATATAACATATAACTAACATGTGTTAAGGACTAAAAATAATCAATCTTAGGTATATATTATATACATTTATATAAATAATACACAATTATTAAAAATAACAATATAATTGGTTAATAAAAAACATTTGGTAGTATAATTAAAATTATAAATATTATAGGTACCTACCTATTTATTAAATGTTTGAATCGTTGAGGAACCAGTTACCCAATTGATACCTGTCCCTTAAGAGGCAATTAGTACTAGACTATTTTCGAGATTATATATAGTAGATACGTCAGGAGGAAACTCGTATATAATAGGGAGGCAATTAATTTAAAAATTATAGACCTTTTTAACTTCGGAAGACAACTAATATGGGCCCGTTCATCACATCCGCATATTATCTTGTTTTCGTCTTACAAACGTACAATTTTAGGTACCTCTTTAAGTCCTCATAATACAGTACAGTACTCTTATTTATTTTTACACATTGTATTAACCAAAATATACTAACATTTTACATTATAGGTACTTGCATGGTTATTGGCTGGTAAGGAATGACCAAAAGTGTGATGTACTTTTCCACCTGGGGAGATTATTAACTTATAATTTTAATTTAAACTATGGCTATAAAACGTATCTGTTGGTATCTCCAGACTCCTATCTCAATATAATTAACACTGAATTGATGTGGTTCAAATATTCAATTATCTACTAGGTATTTGTATATTAATTTGATTTGCATAAATCTTAATTAGGTAACAATTACCTATAATTGTAAATAAATATGAAACAATAAAATAAATAAAAATAATTACCTTACTAATTTAAATTTATATAGAATACCTGTTTAATAATTTTGGACATGTCATTTTCCACGAACTTTGTAAATGCATCGAATGCTTCGTTGGCAATCGTCTTAATTGTTTCATTTTCTACTCCATACGATTCTATTTTTGACAAAGAATCTTTTATAGAATTTTGGGCATCACTTATCCATTGATTTTCATCGATTTCAATCGGTATGCTATTGCCCTAAACACACACGTAGGTTATATGAATCAAATTAAGTAATAAATTGAGTAGCTAGCTGGTACCTGTACTTCTACACATAGGCGTGAGCACGAGGGGGGGGGGCAGATGGGCCATGGCCCCTGCTCGGAGCTGTGTGTCAGGCTATATACCACAGAGCGGCTTTTCCTTCCCACCTCAAATATGCCCTTGATACAAATTCAACATTGGCTTGCCCCCCCACCCTTTGCCACATACGTCTGAGTACGCCTATGCTTCTACATCTGATTAATTATATTATCTCATTCAGGGACAGAATGGATCATATAGAACAATCGGAAAATTCCTGATGTACCAATGCGTCCACACTTTTCTTTAGCAACGACTATATTTTTAGACAGTTTTTCTCCTCGTATTTTTCTCATAGAGAGCATTTCAAAGCAAATTAGCAATAATCGATATTATTAATAAATATTTTATATTAATATAAAAAAAAACTGAATAATGAGTAGGTCCCTACTACCTAGGTAATAACTGTTGTTATCCTTGTCGTTGAGGACTTGTGAATTTCATGTAATAATGGTGATCATGTTCAAAAGAACATCAATTAGGTATCACACTTATATAACATAATAATTATTTATTTATTTTACACTTGGGCTGGTATTTAAATTAATTTAATAAAAAGTAAGCTACATAATGCATTTTTAAATTGTTAAACAAAAAATGCTATAAATTATAATAGTAATTTGAGTAGATAGGACTTTTTGAATATTTTAACTTTACTTTAGTTATTAATTAATATTATGATAAATATATCAGTACGATTGTTACCTATTATTATGCCTATAGTGTCTTGATATTTTTTTTTATTGTGTACAGTATTTGCCTCAAATGAGGACCTTTAAGTGGCTAAGTAGTGGACCGCTAAATATTAATTTTTCCGGCCTGCGCCAAAATCCGAATCCGGCCCTGATCTCATTAAATTATATCAATCCTGCAGCAACATAGAAATATAATTTTAAAATAGAGTAATCTCATAAATTAATATTTGTAAGTTCTATGCAATGATCGGATGGAGCAATATCAAACATTTTGAATTAGGTTAGGACTTTAGTAATATAAAAATGTGTTTTTAAGGGGATTTATTATTACTTTTTCAGATAATCAGATGCACAAATGCAGACATGCACTTATATATTACTTACTTATTATGTATAGTTTATTATTATATACTTATGGACCTATGGTGTATTGTACTTGTTTTATAAAGACTACTATAATATTTGTCATTCAAGTAAAGAAACCTTAGGGAAGTTAAGTTTAAAAAAAAAATACATGCCTATAATATAAAATTATTTTTACCTAAGTATATAGGTACTAATAGTTACACGTTTTTCGTATCAAATGGTAATAAATTATAATACCTATTAAAAGTGTTAATACGGGATCCTAGAGTATTAAGTAGTGATTTTTATTACTTACTTGCACGAAACCTTGTGAAGTAACCACAATCAAAATTGTATAAATGACTATATTTAAAACGGCCATCACTAAATTGTAATTATTTTTCAGTCTAGTCACGAGTAAAAATTATCAACAACTGTTAATTGAAACAGCCAAGATAGGTATTCCTTTTATACCTACTTATGGTCGAAAAAATGAATACATGTCATTTAAACCTGGTCCCCACTATTATAGTCGGTCACAGAGTAGACATTTTCAAATACCACGTATAGTTAGCTTATCATTCCACAGGTATCTACTTGGCTACTTATGTTACCTAATATTCTAATAATATTATGTTATCGAAACGAAACCTATCTAGCTATTATATTATTATAAATGGAATTTATTTATATAATTTTAACGTTATATTTAATAATATTATGTAGGTAAATATAAAATAATAAATATGTATAACAAAGCTATTATTTAAACAAGTATACTGTATACATACTAATATACCAAGTTTAATATGAGATACTTACCTGATTTGAAATTGATAACTAAACAAATAAAAGCTAATTTAATGAAATTGTTCAATTTCCTTTAAAAAAATAATAATAAATAAGTACCTAGGTACCTTAAAAAATAGTCTTATTTAGTTTCTCATAATAGTGTACCAATATAATTTAACGTTGCTTTGTAGAACACAGTCAACCAATTCGAAAAGAAATAATTGTTTTATTTTATACAGATCGTCAATTTTGATAAATGGACCGTGGACGTAAATTTATATATAAATAAATAATCACGCTTGAATTTTTTTTTAAGTAGGTACCTAATATTTATTTCAAAGTTAATTTTGTACTGTTTCGACAAGTAGGTAATAATAAATGTGATATTCATAAATTAATTAAATAATTATAAAAACAGAAATACATATATCCTAATATGATTCAACCTACTTACAGTTTCCAAATAAAAACCAGGTTCTATTAATTATAGTTTTCAGAAAAATATAATTTAATATTAGGTAGGTACAAAAATACAAAACGATCGACTTTTGAGTTTTAAACTGTAATATTTTAATATGTTAGTAACAACTAATATTATATACTTAATATTTGGTTTTTTATTGTATGATTCTAAAACTAAAACGGTAACAATAGTGTGGAAAATTAGTAAAAATAGTATTAGTTGGTAGGTACATAATAAATATAAGTACATTAATTTGATTCAAGTTTAATGAATCATTCTTTTAGTTTCATTACATTATTAGGCCGGTATCTAGAATTTTCCACCCACGAGGCACGAAGTATATATTTATCTAATATGTATTTAATTCTGAGAAATTTAAAGTGTGACTATTTCAAATAAGTCATTAAGAAATATTATGCATATTAAGAATAGATATAATTCATAGTACAAGTTTGTAATATCTATTTACCTAATTAGTTATTATTAATTACTAATTAGTAATTACTAATCAGTATATACCAAATATCAACAAGACATATAGTAATTTCAAAATTTAAGAATTGTATATATTTTTTTACCAAAACAAATAATAATTATACGTTTTCTCATACTGTTTTATGAATACCCATAATTTACACAACTACCTAATTTTATTTAAATTCATATTCAAATTTCAACTTGAACACGAATAACTGCTTAAAAAAATATTTATTATACAACAAACTGAACGTGTTTAGCTTAGGTAGTAAAAAATATTTTTTTGGTCCATACAAAGGACGATACTTGACAAACCATTATTGATTCGAGTTTTTTTGGCATGCTTAACAAACCTAATATGTGTGACATGTGTATACCTGGTTCAATAATATAATAAAAATCATACTATATTTATAGCATTACAGTCTTATGAATTTAAAAATACGTACCTCCATGTTCCTATTTACTGTTTTTTACTGCCATAGATATACTTTTAAAAAAAGAGTACATAATATGCAGGATCCGCTACATTGTCGCAGTACGTACTACCTAACCACCGGAAAAATGTATGTGAAATCTTTTAATACAATTTTTCTTCTTAGCTATGAAAAGAAACTTTTTTATGAACTTATAACTGAAAAATATTAAAAATGTATCATAGCTATAAATAGCTGGAAAAGAGTCGAAAGTGATTGAAAATTTTTTCATTTATGGAAAATGATATTATTTTTGAAATTTTGTGAACATTTTAAGTATCTAGGATTATTCGTTATTGAATTACAACAGAATATCTAAAATTAAATTACACCAAAAAAATAACTATTTTTTTTACAAAAATTGGTTTTGAGTAAAAGTTACCACTTTTTCCTCATTTTTTTTTTGTTTCTTGACGCTTTCTTAAAATAGGTACTTAGAATTTTCAATTTTGACCTCTCAAAAGTACTAATTATAGATTCACTTTTCTATCAGAAAAAATGCTGATCTCGAAAATCACAGCATTTTAGAACCTATCCAAAATGTTACTGACAAACAAGACAAAAACACACATCTTATTATCTTAAAGTAAAATCAATACATTCTTTCGCTTCTCTAAGAATCTAAAATGAGTTTTTATATAATATAATATGTAAATATGTTATTATATTATACATGTCTATTAAGTTAAAAATATGACATAGGTAATATTTTTTTAAAAGCGTTTTTTAAACTTATCAAATTATTACTACCTAGGTAGGTACCTATATATTATTTTTAATTATATTTTGTAATAATTATTAGAAACTGAATTCATAAGCTCTAATCTGGTAATCGATTATTTTTGATCACGAATATCTGCAGTTCCATCATTACCTTTTTTTAACCCAAGTACAATTCGACCATTCCATAGTATCGTCCTAATTTGTTCACCATGGCGCCAAAATGCAAGACAGTGTCGTACTGATATAGGATAACTTTCCAAGTGATTGCAGATTGACTTAGGTATATTATGCGAATTATGAATCAAAGCATTCGCTACACTAGAATCGTTAAAGCGACGTCCATACCGACGGAAAACGCCGAGTTTATAATATAATTTGTATCTTATTTAGGATGTAGTACCTATACCATAGAATAATAATAATAAAAGGTATATTCTGTGCCTACTTAACTACCCGCATGAGATTATTTTGCTTGGTTTTTTTTTAACCATGCGTTTTCCTAGTATCTAGAATCTAGATATTACTCCATGTATTAGGTATTTAAGTATGCTTTGAGAAACCATCGAAGGAATCAAATACTGACCTACCTATTCTAAATTATATTTTCAATCAATAATGTTAATTGTTAGTACTTATTAGTGTACCTACAAAAAATAAAAAAAACTGATCTTAGGTACATTTAAGTTCTTACGTGCCTAGTTGATAAAATCAATAATTGTGATAAAAAATATAATACTTGCATGTTCAAATAAACCTGTAGGCTATAGGTGTATAAATAATTGCTATATTTTGAGATAAATACAATTTAATGAGTTCTTTGCTTTATCGTATACTATTTTGTAAAACTATATAGGTACATACCTATTCGTATACCTGATATCGATTAGAAACAATGAAATATTGAAATGTCTACTGTATGGAAGTTTTTGTAAAGCTATTATAAAATCAGTAAACATAATATCTTCATTGTAGTATGGAAAAAAAATGTCTGATAAAATCGGTTCACCATATTAATATAGCCGCAATCTTAATAGGTCTCTATTACTAGGTACTATAGGTAACTACATAATTAATTTTTTTTTGTAATGTGATCGTATTAAATAATATCTTTTGTCCATAGTAAGTATGATAATAGTTAATTTTCATTCCAAGTACCTACATTTTCTAGTACAGTAGGTATATCATAGATATTATTAAGTAGGTATTTATAATTTATGTGTACCTACCTATCACTTATCACTATTCATCATCATCTATGTAGATTTAATTAATTTACCTAGTTTCTTCTTCGAAATCATTTTTGAATATTTTATTCAAACACCTATGCATGTAGGTACTTTAGAGTAGGTAGCCCATATCTAATATTAATGATTTATAATTTGAACTCATCCTACCTACTTATTTTGTGTTTTTAATTTTTCTATATCTATGCAATATTTTATCGATTTTAAAGCAGATCAAGCCATAAAATCATACTATACAATGATGAGTTTAAGAACGACAATACTTAGTTCTAAATAAATTATATATACTTCGTCAGTTTTAAAGAAAATGATTTTTATTTTTGAACACGGGCGAAGCTTGCCGGTTATTGTAACTGGCTAGTTAGGTATATAGGTAGGAAACTAATGGCTAATAGTACCTATTATAACCAAGCGCCGGATCCCGAAAACGCTAACAGAGGATGGTAAAAAAACAAAATTGGTTATACCTTTCTATTTTAGATTTATTATACAAATTTATTTTATTGGTGGCTAAGTGACACCTCCAACCGTACCCGAGCATACATAGCCATTAACCTCCCCCTCCCTGATACAATGCCTGAATAAACACTCTATGGTTTAAAATAAAATAATATTATACCTAATAATAATTATATTTTTTTTGGAATTTGTCTGGAAAAAAATAGTTCAAACTACCTATTACTAAAAACAATTTAAATTATAAAATATCAATTAGAAATATAGGCAGACATACCAACAATCTCCGCTCAGAATCAAATTTTGTATACAATGAATCAATATTGCATGTAATACAAATTTAATACATCTTCAATATAGCCATGTTATACTTGATACCTATAATATAGCAGATCAACTTCCTTGGTTTTTAAAATTAAAAGTAGCATAAGATATCAGAAAATGTATGTTCCAAAAATAATACTTAAGAAATACTATAATGTTTCATAGCATTGTAACGTGTTGAATAAATAAACAATGTTTTGTCAGAATATTTATCAATGTCCTAAAAACTTTTATTGTTAACACACAATAAACAAACTAACACTCAAAATAAATAGTACAAACAATTTAACAAATAAATAATACATACCATAATATATTATTGAGTTCAATACTATTATTAGAAATGCAACAAAGATCACCCATAAATATGTTAAATGTGAGAATAATACAATAAGTAGGTATAAATATTAAGATACAGAATAATAGTTGTAGATGTTTATAAATCAATTTAATACATGAATGTGTATAACAAAGTGTTTAAAAAATTGATCACACTTAAAAAACGATCTAAAGGAAAAAAATATAAGTTACATAATATTATCTCATATTTGATAGGTACACATAGCTTTATTATTATAACTATCAATTACAAGAACTTAAACTAATACTTTATAATAATAAAGTGAATAAACAAATATCTTAGTAATAAAAACAAAAATAATATTATATTATCATAAAAAGTAAATAAAATATAATAGAGTAGTTGTATACATGTTTAATACAATTATATAATATACATAAATCACTTCAGTTTTCAAATTGAATGCATAACATTTTGGATAATTTAGAGTCTATACTTTATTTCAGATCATATTTTATGAAACTAATAACTTTATATAATGTATGTTTAAAGAAATATACCATTTTATTAACTACTTATAAGTGTATTATAATACATATAGTTAAATTTTAACATAAATATTTATTATTTATCAAAGGTCAAAAGCCAAAAAAGTTTGTATTCAGAATGTTTATTATAAACATTAGCAAAAAACGTTGTAACATCTAATATAATAGTAACCTCCATGATTAAAAGCTTTTTTTTTATAAAACTGTAATGTATTATTAGTCATGACAATAAGAAATTTAGGTATTTACATTTCATTTAAATACAAAACAATTTCTTTTTAAATTTAATGAATGAATGTTTTGTTTTATAGCCAGGATCTAAAGAATCAAAATATTATGCTTAGTGACATTACATAAAATGCTTAAAAAGTATAAATACATTGTAATGTATAATAAACATAACAGTTGTATAAATATTTTTTTAGTTACTTTATACTTTTATAATTAAATGTTAAATAGTTTTATATAGAAAATTTAACTTCAAAGAAAGTATGTATGCATTTCAAAATATAATTACAAATAATACAATTAAAAAGAAAATTAATTTTACAGAAAAAATAAGAATAATAATAAATTATACAAAGAAAATGCTAGTAATCACAGATATTAATGGATGGAATTTATTATTTTCCAAATTCAGTTTTTAACAATCGTGTAAGCAGTAAATACTATTGAAAAAAAAAAAGGTCAATACATAGGAGTTAAAAAAGAATAAAATTAAATTTCATGAAAAAAATTACATTCTTTCATTTAAAAATATATTATAAATTACTATTAAAGTTCATTTATAATTTGAAATAAACAAAAAAGATCAGTTCAAAAATAAAAAATTGCACTCAAATTCAAAATTGTTTTATCATATTTAAGAATAAATATAAATGTTTCCAAACTATAAGATTGTGCATAAACACAAGTTGTCTTAAAGTATTTCTAGTAAAAATAACACAACCACTAAAACCATTCAAAATAAATGACGTATGCACACATTTGTAAATTATATCAAAATCAGATGAATAAAGAATCTAATTTCTTATACTTAATTTGATAAAATATATTTAAATATAGAATAGCCACTATTTAGTAATCATTTAATATAAATTAATATCTAAAATGGGGATTGGTATTTTTTAACCCATGATAACACACTTCAGGTAAAAATCTACCCCATATTTAATCATTTATAATGGATATCATTCAGTGATAATAAATCTAAAATTAAAATAATTTATAACTTCATTAAAATAGCTCAATTCTTATATTTGGTTATAGAATATATATATTTTAGTATACCACTCAATAATATTCTTATCTTATTTGAAGAGCACCTTCAGAGGTGGTGGGGGGAGGCATGCTTCCCCAAGATTTTGGTAAATTTTAATTTAAAAAAATAATCAAACTGACCTTTGACTTAACCTCCCTCCTCCTAGTTTATTTTAACGTGGGCGCCCTTGTTTTTTTTTTATACATTTAGTGGTTACTGAAATATTTATATTTGATAAATGTTGTCGTCTTTAATTTATGCACAAGTAGGTATACGAAACGAGAATATGTCTTAATTCAATTTCTGCAGGAATATTTTGCCACAATTGTTTATCGGAATGTTTAATGATTTCTAGTGTCTATTCTCTTTGTTGTCATACCTCTTCAAGAAAAACTATTTTCCAACCAACCCCATTGGAATTTTAACAGTCTTAAACCATCATTAGGATCTTTGTCATCATAAAACTAAACTGTCTAAATTGTTATTTTTGTGCCTTCTTTACTGGAGTTGCTGGTGGTGTTAATGATTCCATAATTACTATTTGGACATCTTTTGACGACACAACATTAGCGCATACATACACTTTTTAACCATTATCGTAATGGTTCATAAATTCAAACCAACATAGGTCCTTTCTGGTCATATTATTATAATTAACAAATTAAATTTCCCTACAACTTATTTTTCATAAATTTGTAATTAAAATTTATATAATTTTTTTATTTTAAAACACAACAGATATGGAAAATTGTATATACTTTAGTGTTTGGTACCCCAGCTAATTTTTACATTTAAATTGGTGTCTCCATGTGTTGTCAAAGGTTAGATACTTGCAATTTATGTTGAGTAATTATTTTTTTTTACTAACATTCTAATGATTTTAAAAATAAAATAAAACATAAACAAAAATAAATTTAAATACTAAAAAAAATATTTCATATACTTTACTTTTTAACAGCAGATCAAAAATTTAATAAAAATATAACACTCTTTCTTGTG
>JANEHU010000919.1:0-17505 GCA_027563435.1 Nasonovia ribisnigri | reverse complement strand
TACCTACTATTTAGTAGTAATTATGAATTACATAGCATTAAGTAGGTTAACGATATCGAAACATTGGATTGTGTTCATAGATAAATTTTCCAAATTTGAGTATAATTATGTATCATTGACATATATGATACAAATAAACAATGCATGATCATTATTGTAAATTGTAATAATAAGTAAAAGCTATTTAACAATAATATAGACATATAGTATATAAGTACAACACAGAAGACAGAAATATATATTATGACCCCACACCCCTGGGAAACTTCCGATTGTGCCACTGGTAATTTATCACTTAATATATCATTCACGAAAAACGTATACCTAGGTATGATTAGCCATTATAGGTATACCAGATTGTGTGTGTGTACGTAGGTATATATTATTATATTATATTATATTGGCGTTACACCTATAGGGATAATACGTTTTTGTCAAAATTGAATTTCACTGCGACGCACCGCTGTTCAATATTGTTCATAAAACAAACACACGTGAATATTAAGAGTGGTGTTCCTCTGAAAGTGACTGCAGGCCGCTGCGGAGCACATCATCCGCGACAACCGTCCCCGCGGATGATGTGGAGGGGTCCACCAGCTGGAGGGTGTGTGTGAACGTGTGGTACGTGTGTGAGTACGTTTCCGAAACAGAAAGGGATGACGAAATACTGGTTTAAACCCTTTTTATTTTATTTTTTTAGGGCGTCTCACACCGCGCTGTTATAGCTATATATGTAGTATATTCCTATGGGTAACGAAAAATATAAAAAGGGGTTTCTCCACAATACAATATTATATTATATCCTGAAGCTCTTTCCGTTTACATAATTCCTGTTTACAGATTTTTTCTCTCTTTTTTTGTCGATTCCGGGTAAAATGACAATGTCATGTAGTGTGTGCACTATACCTAATATTATATATATACAATATATATTTATATACACTTAAACTCGTACAAACACTTATACTGGTATAACGGGGTCAATTAAATGAACATCGCTGTCGTAGTGTATGAGTAGAACGCGGGAAAACCGATAAATGTATAATGTTATAAGGTGCACCCCTTTTAGGTATAATATGTATATATATAAGTATAGAAATATCAAAAACATAAAAACGGTTATTATATAATACATAACCAGTCACCAGAGGGATTCCGCATTCGTGTACACTCGATCAAATATCATAAAAAACGTGAAACTTTACTCTTTTCGACGGTATTTTTTCTTTTCAGAATAAATTCGTAGTATTTGATATTTCAGCACGTATTTTTTCATAGTGAAACCTCAGACAGTATAAACGTTCACAAAATATATGTTTCTGTGTAGTTAATACAAAATATTCATTATCAAACATTTCATCAGTTTAAGATATAATATTTTTATGATATTACTTTCCTTCAAATGTTCATATTTAAATTGTATAATTAAAATAAATTATACTCAATATTAATGCCATATAATATAATATGCTTAATATAATAATGTTTTTGCATTTTAGGTATCAGCTTAAGACCATAATATTAGATATACAAATTAAATACTTTGACGATGAACATTTCTAATACGGCTCAGAAACATTAATAAACTTTAATTTTAAAGATAATATTACATTAAGAGGATGTCACGCCCTCATATTATTGTATCCATCTTACAAGTGCATAACAAAGCAAATTTAAGTTTAGTAGTCCACATTTGGCCTCGTTTGTTCAATAAAATTAATTGAACTATTTGTATTACCTATATAAGACTATAAAACTTCAGGATAGTGACATAAAACATTTTGTCGGGAGTTTTTTTTTCAATCTTTAACTTTGAAGTGAGTAATTAATACTAATATTGTATTATGTAAACCTATAGGTATTTGACCTGTGATCATTTTTAAATTTTAATATTATTTAATATTTTACACATTCATAAATACAAGTATGTATAGGAAATAAACTAGATTCTAGAATTCTAACTAGTGACATGTTATTATTAGCCATTTTAGGTAAGTCAAATGCATGCCGAAATTCCAATAAAATTTGAATTAATGTTTAAAATATGTAGGTATTTGAAAAGCACATTTCTTTTTTATTATTTTTATTTATTATTTTCACAATAAATTATAATTGTTTATTGTCATTCATACGTTTTATAAATTTACAATTTTGAATCGATGGTTACCATTATAATGTAATATGTAAGTACCTAAATGTTGTAATTTGTTTTAATAAAATTTTTTTTCATTTTATTAATAGGTATATATTATAATATATTAAATTTAGGAAAGTAGGTAAGTGGGAAAAATATGATAAATATAATTTGTTATATTACATTACATAAAGTAATATACTTTGTAGGTATTTGGACAGGGAGTGTTGGCGGGACAGAGCCCCCACTGGTCGATTTCCTTTAAATATGTAAAGCTCTTCCAAGCTAAAAAGTGAAATTGTGCCTATACGTAGAGTTTAAGTACCTATTAATTATTTTGACTTTGAATTATTTAAAATATTCTACAACTCTAAATCGTAAATGCATAATGTGTTGTGTTTTATCTGAAGCAAACTCTGTCCGGACACGGCTGTTTCCCGGATTAAGGCATTATCTGACACACGGAATTTATCTGTGACTGATGCACCGACAAGTAGTCCCGGACAGCCCTACGCCGCGGTTGATGTCCAAAAGCTACTCCTGGCGGATGACAGTCAGACCAACGAACCAAACAGTAAAATAATTCCCCTATCGGTCAACTGGAACCAGCTGATAAGGATGATCGATATGATACTGACTACCAAGAAGCAGGGTGAAATGAAACTTCAAACACTGCAGAGAGCCGGTTCAAATTTAGTGAACTCTAACGGAAAAACGGTACGGACCAGAGATCGCGCAGCACGAGTCTATCGAAGGTGCCACCGATCACGCTGTCCCAGCCCTTTCGGCCTCCATAGTACCAACTGCAGGGCAACTGCCAAGGGGGGGACGATGATCACAGCAGTTCAAGAATAAGATTCTAGGTGTACAGGTACACAATACCAAGCCCCGAAATAGGATAGGACAGTGAAGACACCAGATCTTTAACCACTATGTTTTTAATAATAACTGCAACGGCATGACGGTCGCTCCCAAGTGGCATTCCAACTCTAAAACACTAAGCATTAAACTGTCGCGGCTGCTTGAAGAGGACCCATGTATGCGTTTGTTAGTTATAACTATTATTATAATTTAGTAAACGATGGTGGAAGTATTCGAGGAAAACTAGTTCCCACGGTATTGTCAGGTCAAATAGAAAAAAAAATACTAAATTCATTATGAATGCACTTTTTTAAGATGGTCATAAATTATATTATAATTATTTAGATGGATAACGAACTATAGATTTTTTAAAAAATATGAAAAGAAAAAAGGTAGTGGTAATATCTAAATATCTAATATAGTAATACTTATATACTAGTAAATAATTATAAGGTTATGATTCCAAGTAGATACCATATATTCACATAACTTATATTAGACAAAGCAAGTTTATAAAATTCATAACATATTATAATATAAATCTACAAATGGTCTAAAAGTTGTAGGATTTTTATTATCTTAGGACGTATAACAAAATAACAGTAATACATTTTATAAATAATACCTACCTTTATACTTTTAAATTTGAACAATTGTACATATCTATACCTAAGTGTAGTGAGTAGGTATATTATATACTTAATATTTTTAGCATTTTCTAAGAATTTCAAAGAGTTTTTCTTAGAATATTATGATTTCTACAATTTGTAATCAATGTCTAGTATATATAGGTAAAAGTGCTATAATTACCTATATTTGGCGTGTTTCTTATTATGACCGTAAAATAAACAAGCTTGAAACAGTTGTTATAGTAGTTATTGTTACACAATAACTTATATCAATACTTACTTTTATGAAATCATTGTTTATTTTTAGGTCATCGATAAAAATAATTGTAATTTTGATTATAATTTGATTATAATATTTTAAGTTATAACGAACACTTATCTTTTCTATATTATATATTATATACCTTTTGTAAACCTACATGCGTTCAGTCATTCAAAGTTAATATATCAAAAGAATTATAATATCATATTCGACGAGTTTTCAATTTTTTTTATAGGTGTCCGATGAACATTTATTTTGAATATCATTCGAGTCTCTGTGTTCGCCCACGATGTTTTTTGAGTCTAGAAACCGTGAATCAAAAAATGTATTATTATTAATAAAAATAGAAAAAAAAAATAACAGCCGAGGAAAAAATATACAATACAATACATATATAGGTAGTGGTAGCTTTCAGCTGGTGCATCAAATTGGTTGTTACGAATTGTTACGTGGACCGGATCCGTTCTGGTTAGGTATATATTATATTGTATCGTGTTCCTATGTTATAGCCTGTATGTGTATACTGTATAGGTATACGTATAAACCCGCGTACTGCGGTAGTTCCCTCTCACTGCAGTATATTGACATCGCTGTAGCAGGAAAACCCCCTTACTTAAGATTAATGGTTCGGCTACCATGGAGGGCCAGGTACGATGAGTTATTTTTTTTTTCGTTCCGTTCGTTTTTGAAGCAACCGTATACACGATTACCCAAATGTACGATACGGACAAAAAATAAATAAAAAAAAACTATTCTTTGGTGTGTCGAGGATCAAGTACGCCGGGCCCATTTAAGTTTTTGACGGCTATTGTCGAATCGGTCGACAAAAACTTCGATTAACCTGACATATGACGTTGGCATATAATATACGTACCTATATATACACGCACACGTTGAAACATATTATTATTGTGTATGGGTGACTATATACCTACCTACCAGCAATTTCAAAAAGACGTGCTACAAAAAGACGCGCTTTATATAGGCCTGGAATGAGTGATTGATTTCTCGACGCGTGTATGCATTTCCGTAATAATTAATCACGATAAACAATATAATATTATTATATTAGCTTTTGCCATTGGAAAAATATGTTTGAATATTAAATATTAAAAACCGGTTAAATGTATTTTTATAATATTTTCTAAATATATTAACACCATATTGATACACTATCATGGCTATATTTATATAGATACCTGTATATTAGTAAGTACCTACTAGCTGTTGAATCTTTCAGCAGTTGCATTTCCACCACTGATATTATAATATAATAATTTATTATTAGTCAGTAATAAAATCGAAACTATTTTGGCTGCTCATGCGCAATCCATTTGGCTAATTTATTAATTATTATAACGTGAGAATCCTTTAAATTGTTTACTGTGGTCACTCGATTTTGCGGGATGAGACTAAAATTAATCTCCAAGGAAATGTAGAATAATTATATCTGTTCTCCAATAATTTAATATTTGATAAAACGTTTTGAAATCGAATAAATGATCTGATACATGATTAATGATTATAGATAAAATATTATATTTTGAGTTCTATAAAACAGTATATATGAAACGGTAAAATATTCCAGTGTTCGGATTTTCTTTAAATCTAAACTCTGGTCACAAGTTGGTATCAAACAGGATCACGTAATACGATTTATCACGGTTCACATTTTATCACGTAGGAAATTATATAAGTATAAGTGAAGACGAAAAATATTATTTATTAATAAATTATAAAGTAGGTGGAGATTCTTGGTATGTTGAATTTCTAGAAGAACAAAAAACAAGCAATTATATACCTTACCACGAGTGGTAGTCTCGTTATTATTGAAAAACGGTTAAATAGAATTTTATTTATTTATTTTGCTTTTTAAACTATTATTATTATTTTTTTTAATTTATCAGACATAGGTAAATTATTATAAAAAATTGATGAGTAATAGTTGTAAGGGTGTATAAATTATATAGGTATACTTAAATCAATGATGCAGATTTTAAAATATTGTATTCGTATCTATTTGGTTTTTCTGGTGGGAGGGGGATTACTACATTTTAGACAGAAGTCTCCGAGTTCAAGTTAAACTATAGCAATATATATTTATATATATATATATATATATATGTACAAAAAAAGGTCTTAACAATACAATAGTTTGATCTTTATTTACGATAAAAATAATAATATCTGTAAGCTGTTATAGGTAGTGTTATAACTTAAAGTGTGATATGTAACTATCTTTACGTGCTCCTTCTCAGAAAATGTGTGGCTGTAGTCATTTTGTGTAAACAAACGAGAAGGCCTATCGCTAACGGCTACTCAAAAACTACTTGAACAATTTCAATAAAAGTTATAACAATAGATTTGGATTCTTTGAGACTCATAATATTATGTTTTTGGCTTCTTTTTTCAACCTCTATATTATGCTACTAACATAACCTAACCATGAACATGCTCAAAAAACTTACATAATATAAACATAATAATTTATAGGAACAAATCTAGGTAAGCGCCCACACGAATATTTCAATTTTTTTTCGGAAACCTATGTATTACAACGAGTTAAGAACAGTATTACAAAAATGAATGGCTGGATATCATTAGTTTTTAAGTTATACTTTATAGCCTTACAAAGTTTTTTTTTAATTCTTTTCATTACAAAATTTAAAAATATATATAAATGTAAAAAATTAGTTCAGCGTACAATAATATATTGTTCTGAACAATCTGAAGATGAAATGATAATTGTCTAATCCAATATCTTAATAATTGTATTCAGTTAGTTCTATAGGTACCAGGTACCACCATCATAATTAACCTCATACTTCGATGGTCGACCAGTTCACAGTTCATATTGTACAGTACCTACCTATGTTAATTAATTGGAAAGTCAGTAGCTCTAATTCAAAATATGATGCAGTTACCTATTCTAGTGAAGTTTTTAAAATCTAATATAATTCGACTAATAAAAAAATTCACAAAACCCCAAAAATCTTTCTTTTTTTAAACCTTAAAATGTAGATTTATTTATCTATAGCATAGAGATAAAAATTATTTTGAATTCGGTAAAATATTGAATAATAAAAACAACTTATAATTTCAAAAATCCAGCATAATATTAGTAAATTAAATTATATGGTTTTCATTGTTTTCAGTGTTTTACAATAATTATGAAATAAATATTATTAAATAACTAATGGTAGTCCAATATGTACACACTATACCTACTCGTTAATATTATTGTATGAAATATTTTTATTTGTTTTATTATATCGTTCAATATATCCACCATAGACTGCTATGCACAACAAAACAAGTCAATTTTATGGGTCCATGATTTTTGTATCAAAATTAATGTGTCACTGGGAATATTTTACACATTTTTTAATTATTGCTCTAATTTTGTTACAAAAATCATTGGCCTATAAAACTGGCTTGTGTATAGCATTTCATGGTGAATAAATTGAACAATCATATAAAACAAATAAAAAGTTTTACATATAATTTTAACGAGTAGTTTGTTCTCTAATACCTATTAGATTAACATTAGTTATCAAAGTTAAATGCAATATCATGCTAAATTTTTGAAAATATAAGTGGATTTTCAACCAATTTCAAAATTCTTATTTTCTCCATATTATGTATAAATAACTCTTCATAGTGGCTATTTTTGAATTTAATAAAGTTTTTTTTTTAAATCAAAAAAAGATTTTGAGGGTTTTTTGAATTTTTTTTTAGACCATATTATTAAAAGCAGGGCGATTAGTCATATACTCATATATTACACTAAGAAAACTTCACTAAAACATCTGAATTATATTTTGAATTAGAGCTACTGACTTTCCAATTAATTAACATATTAGGTAACTACTGAATATGTGTGGATACATATAGAAGTTTGTACTATGGCACCTATCTAAACAGTAAAAACTGTTACATGAAAAACAATTATTTTAAGTTTCAATATTCAATTTTGTCAAAATTTTAATTTTAAATGACTTTAAAAAATACATTTTGCATACCTATATATTATGTATTTTTGAATTGTTGTATGATCAACTTATGAGGAACCTTTAACTAAAGATTTTTGATAAAATTAAATATTTCAAGTAACTACAGTTATATTTATCAATAAATTACAATAAAAAAACAAAACCATTTTGTGAGTCCTTTCAATATCTATTTTATTTTTTGAAAAGTTCTATGGACGAGTACTGTGATTGTTTTCTTTTTAAAACAAATTGAAAATTATTCCGATTTTTCTGCTGTCTTCAGATAAAAAGTTATCATTTTAAATTATCGCTTTGGTTAGTACCTAAAATGTGTGTTAATGACTACTATTTATATAAAAAAATAAACGTTTTCATAAATAGAACTTTATTAAGAATATGGCTATTTGGATATTAAACTATTAAAAAATCATTCTATATAATATAATAGGTAAGATGGGTTATTTAAGGTCGGATGGCTGTTTGTTGTAGCCTTGTTATGTACTACATATAAATGAAAACTATTATAATTCTTCCATTGATACGTAGTTGAGAATAGAATAAATTTAAAAAGAATAAGGAAAAAAAAGAGAAACTCTATAGTGGTAGCTGATGAGGAATGCCGAACGAAATATCGGCGTGCGCGTTCACGTTGTTCTGGAATAGGTACACACTGGCAGACCAAGTAGTTATATACCTTTATATACTATAATATACAATATAGGTACATTAACCATGACACACCATCATGACACCATAACTAATTTAAATTGGGTACCTATACATCTAATTTCCGTTGTTGCTGCATGGATGTTGTTCAATCGACTGGTATCACGTTTAGTGTTCAATTATTATTTATTAGTTTACTTTTATAAAAATAACATGCTCATGTGTGAGTAGGCATATTATACCCACCAATAATAGTATCATCATGTATAGTCAGCAGAATGCAGAGAAGACTATTAGACTCGTAAGCACATTCACAATTGACTCTCACAAGTCCTATCCAACGCCATTTCATACTAATTAAAAATATAGTTAAATACATATTTATTTAAACCCAATAAATCTGAAAACTACTTTTTTTTACACACGTTATAAAACATTTAACTTATCTAAGTATAAACGTTTATAAAAGTTCAATCGTGTATATTTGCTCAATTTTTTTAAATATTAATTACCAACATTATTAATTTTGGACCTTGGTTAATGAGATATTGACAAAATGTGATTTGGTTTATCTATTATAATTGGGTTTTTCTTGATTTTTAACATGAAACATTTAGTATAAAATAACTGATTTAATGATAACTTTTCAATAAATAAGTAGTTAGTATACAATTCAATTAAAATAACTGTGTAATAGTGACAGTCTTGAAAATGTAATAAAAGGTTATTCATAAGCTTTTCTTACAGCAACCTAAATATATCAAAAATACAATACATAGGTAATGCACAATTTTTTTTTTTATTTTGGTAAGTATACGGAAAATAAAGAATTTAGTTATTTTGTTGTAATAAAAATTAATATTCTTAATGATTTGAAACTTTACACCACTATGTATATTATTACTAAACCAACACAATTAATTTTTCAAAATACATTATTTAATTTAATGCAAAAAAAAAATGAAAATATTCAAACCATTCTACGATGGTTTTTACAACTATCTTATATCATTAAAAACAAATTATAATAATAAACTGTATTTTGTTATTGACACAAATTATAGAAATAAATCTACTTTATAACTAATAGATAGTATATATAGTATAAATAAATTCAAAATATTCTTACAAAATAAACTTGAACTGACTGAATAATTAATAATAAAAGATATTATAGATAGGTACAGAATCACGATTATGGTTAATGAGTTATAATACAAAATATAATATACTTCAATTAATTAAAACATGTTAAGGGCATTGCATGCCGCGATTGTCTGTCTTTGTCTAACACACGTGAAACATAGAAATAACGACCTAAACGCCTGACAAAAATTAAGGTACTTCTAGTTGTTCGATTTAAAATATGTAAAGATGTTTGAATTGGTATACAAGTTTACTTTGCATAGGTCGAAGCATATTTTAAATATTTTTTTAAATATATTTAATAATACAAATTAACAAATTTATAAAACGCAAAATATTTATTCTCATCAAAATATTGCTACAATCGAAAAAGTGCTTCGACCGATGCAATGTAAACTTGTATACCAATTCAAACATGTTTACATATTTTAAATCGAATAACTAGATGTACCTTAATTTTTATCAGACGTTTAGGTCGTTATTCCTCTGTTCCACGTGTGTTAGACAAAGACAGATAATCGCGGCATGCAATGCCCTTAAATAATAAAATCGTTAATTTCCTTTAATAAACTGGCAGCCATATTTTCTGATTTCATTATAATATTATATTATATGCCTAATGTTATATTTTTCTGCATACCTACATAAATAATACGTTCTATTCTAACTTTAAATTTCAAAGAAGTAATGATAATGATATCGATATGGATTGTTTTAAAATTGTAGTGATTTATAGTATTGATTTTACAATAATGTGTGTTTTTTGTTGTTTGTGTACACGATAAGTAGTCGAAATAATAATTTGATTTTCTACTTCAATATTTTTCCAGATGAGAAAGTGAAATTAGCTGGTACTTTTGAGAAGTTTTCAAAAGGGTTGTGAAAAACAAAAAAAAAATAAGGGAAAATCAGAATTTTTTACGCAAACCTAGATTTTCTATACATCAAATAATATTTCACAATATTTTGATTCTATATGAGCTTTTTATAGCCATAATACATTTTAGATTTTAGATTCTGATCAGAGCGATGAATGTATTGGTTTAACAATAATGTGTGTTTTTATATTCGTGTCTGTTATCACCTTTTAGGACAGTAAAAATGCTAAGATTTTTTTCAACAGTATCTTTCTGACAGTAAAGTGAATATAGTTGGTACTGTACAGCAGATCAGTACTCAATTCCCCAATTTTGTACGACAGCCTATTTTACCTAAGTATCTTTAATTTTAGGATCAGAAGCAGTATACTCGTTATTTTCTGAAACATTTGTTGATTGAAAATATCGAATATTGAATAAATAGTTTTCCATTAACAATTTAAAAAAATGTATTCTACTTCTCATTTTTGTATAGTTTGTATTACGAGATAATTTTTTTTTCATATATATCTAATACTCGCAAAGTCTGCCTCCCCAAATTGATTTTTTTTCTTTATATACGACACAATACTTGTATTATTTGTGCTTTATACACATATTTTTTTAATTTTGATTCTTTTAACCAATGTTTACTCTGATAACGTAAACTGCAGTGATTTCCGGTTGGACTGTCGAACTCAAAAGGCTGCAGATGATGTTTGCTCGAACGCAACATAATGTATAGTACTTCATGACTCTACTAGGTATAAAATGTGTATTATATTCTTGAGACTGTCATTATTGATATAATAGCAAGGTACGGTTACTAAACAAACAAAACAAAGTTCAACCATCGTCGTTTTAATTGTGTCTTTTACTCTTTTATATACTAACAAATGCGTTGTGTAGAAAACTTTATAATAATTCAAAATTTATATATAGTAATAATAATATTAAAAATAAATCTCTGATTAAATCGCATGCGTGATTCTTATATACATGCGCTATTGCTTCATTTGTTCATTCGGTTTCCACTTTCGATAATGTCCGTCACGAAAATGTTGAAGACGATGCATTTTTTTTTTAAATCTGGATTCACTTCAGACAATTTAATTGTCCTAAACTCTTTGTTGTCCTGAAATTATTAGGTTTTACTTTTTATATACCTATCAAAATATCTATTTTATTTTGACATCCATTTTTTTTTTAATATCTCTAAACAATAAGTCTTAGCGAGGCACAGACCACAGTGGTAAGTGTGCGGTAATATCGATCCTTATTATTATTTGACCTATATTGATGATAATAATTTGGCTCATTAGATTATTTGCAAAATAAATCAGAAATTTTAATCATCGAATGACTTTATTGAAGCAAATATGTGAAAACCGCGAAAATATGATTGAAAGCCCGTTTTATTTTTAATATATACCTAATAAAATTTTCGAAAATCTCTCTTATGCTTAATATGATTTTATATGAGTTATACATAAAGTTACTGTAATGAAATGGATGTGTTAAATTTGAATTCAATGATAAATCATTGTTTACGAAGAACGATTTTGAGCTAATAATAGGAGGTGGCTTTGAATGTATTTTCAAGGACAGTTTACTTTTAGTGTTTTCTTAATTCGGTACCCAGGCAGAACTAATTTTTGTCAATAGCAAATCTCAAATATATTCAAATATTTCATATAATATTACTAGCTCATATTAATATCTAAGTAAGTATATTAACTAACCTACCTGCAATGTACCGTAGAACAGTGTGAATCGGTACAAAGTATAGTACAAAAGCGTTAACAAATATAAATACTTTGCAAATGTCATCAAGTATAGTAAATAATAATAAACGTAATGGTGAAAAGTTTCAAGTCCTCGCACGAACATCATACATGTTATCATATATGTATGTATATGTTACCGACAATGATGACAATTCAGGAAATAACAACATTTCTTAGGAATAATAGGGCTTTTAGAAAGATGCTAAAGCTGTTTGCCAATGAATACTAAATGTATTGTTTATTACGACCTTGCCGTAGTTATAAGGTTATTAAAAATATTGCCTAGAAATACTCTCGAATTTTTCGTAATATCGAACTCAATTGAAATCCTCCTGAAATAATTGCCATTACAATAAAACTCAATATGTCGAACATTTTTCTGGTTCCATTGAGTTTTGACATACCTAACGAGAATTTGTTTGTATCTACCTATATTACCTACGTCTTAAACCATTAGATAAAGTAAAAAATCTAGCATAAATAAATTATCATTTATCAGTATTTTTTGAATGTACCTACCTCATTATTAAGATTGGCAACTGCATGTAGTCTATAGCTTGAAATATATATGCTTAATTTTTAGTTTGAACTCAAATATATAAATCTCATTGAATACGAAAATCGATTCTATTGACTATTTTTAAGGATATTTAAAAATATATTTATAAATTATCTTACATTAGCAATTTATTTTTTCATTATATATACAGCATTTTGAACTAATTTATGGCAAAAATATCGCATATATTATAATATTTTATTGTTATAATTTTATGTACATTTTGTACATTAAAAAAATAATAATCTTTGGCCCATGACAACGTCGGGTGGGATAGCTATTCACAGTTTTGGGAATTATCTAGATACGATTTTTTAAAATTAATTATCTTTTGAAGTATTCATATAATTATTTATGATTTATCTAATGTTTAGTTAAGATAAAAAATGGGATTATCTAGATTATTTAAATATTATAGTGCCCCAACAAAAATAATATTTTATGAATATATATATAAATTAATTAATTACTGTATTATTCTACAAACATGAACAACGAAGCATGATAACTTTGATCGTGTTTTTGCTTATGATTATGAATAAACCAATGTTACTAAAATTCTAATTTAATATAAAATAAGAAGGATTAAGTGTACAATATTTCTAGTTATTATTGCGGGCACTATACATCGTACTCTACGAGCCATAATGTGCATAATGAAAATATATTAGTTATTACTTATTAGTTTATTTTCTCATCTATTTTAAAAATAAGCCAATATTAAACTCGTAGAGACCATTAGACTTTGGTATTTGATAAAGAGTATAAAATTAACTAATCATTCTTGGTAATTAGTGTAATATACTAATATGATTTACAAGTGACTATTTAGTGCATTCATAGGCATTTGACAACATTTATTTATAACCAACTCCAACTTTTCTTGAGATAATATAAATTAATAATTTATTTTATTGATTAATTTTTATTAAAAAATATGAATTACTATTTTGTTCATTGTTGTATGCATTTTATAACTAAGTAGTAGTATAAATATTATAAAGAGTCAACTAACTACGTCATAGTGGTAACTGATATTGGTATAAGGGTTAAAATGTTTCATATTTTACATATTGAAAAAAATACAGAGATTTAAGGTAAGTATGATTAAAATAAAAGGTTTAAGTGTAAAAAAAATGATAATTATTTAGATATTTATCTAGAGAAATGCATTATTATATTTATCTTTATCTAGATAAATTCCGTTTATGTTACCTTTATTTTGATAATATTTTGTTAAAATTATCTTATCTTATCTAAATATTTTTTTAGTTATCTATTCCGAACACTGGCTATTAGTATATATATTATTAATCAGTTGCGTAATTTCGGGGGGGGCAAGGGGGGCACTTACCACCCCAGATATTTTTGTGGAGGGGCAAAGGTATCATTTTGGAGTTAACTATTTAACAATATGGGTAACCACTAACCAGTACCTGCTTCCTACAGTTTGTTTCTAAACCATAAAATGAATTTTTAGACTAAACTAGATTATGATGAATTCTGAATAAATTATATTGCCACCCCCCAGATTTTTACCTAGTTACGCCACTGTTATTAATACTGACGTAAGTACCTTAGAACAGTATAATTGGATCGTAGTACAAACTAGTCCAAATATTTTTACAATTATTGTTTATGAAAAAGAAAATAATGTAGGTAAAAAGTACAAAAAGTTTTGATTACAAACAATTCTCTATTTGTAACAAAATATATTTTTTTTATTATATTATTATTATTATTATTATATTATTATTTTATTTAAGTGTTAGGTATGTGTATTATTAAATTATTAATTATTTATGTCATGATTACAATGTCAAGGGCCTGTCCCGTTTATTAATATAAATATACTTGTTAGAGGAAAAGTAATAATTTTTCGTTAAAATATCCAATTTCGTTAAAATCTGAATTTCAAACGCTAGTAAAAACGAATGTGGCTTTACTAATCTAATTAATTTTTGGATTCCAGTTAGAAGAACTCATGATGAATATTTTGTTTAAATTTAAAAATTTTAAATTGCATGCATTTTAACTACCAAGTAATTGGCCAATTTTCGTAAATTTGATGAATTTTGTCAATATTTAAAGTTCAAACTTTGTGAAGATACCAACAACTGTTTTTCAAATGAAAACCATTCTTTTTTACTGTAAATTATTTAATGGATAACTTTTCTAAAAATGTTGACGTATCTCCAGAATTAAAATTAGAAAGAGATCCAATTACCTCCAATTGGATCTCTTTCGAATAGTTACCTATATTATGATAATATTTTAATGTGTTTGCGCTTTCTGAGTGCCAAGAAATTTTAGAAAGAAAAAAGAAGAACGATAATATAATAATATGATAGCAGCGAAACAACATATTTTGTCACCCTGTTTTCCGGAAAGTTCACAAATATATTTATATAATAAAAAAAAATATATAAATAATAATATGGACAATGGGCAAGTTGATTTGAAACCGGCCGGTGAAATGGCGGTCTGACCAGCCTATCGCCGTGTAACCGGTACACTCATATACGACGTTGTACTGCCCTCTTTTTTCCCTCTCACTGTTTAGGGGGACAGTCAGTCGATTGTATATAATAATATAATATATGTCTACTCGGAGTATACGCTGCAGTGACCCCATTATATTAACCCTCCTCCCCCGCTCTGACCCGCCTACAGATATATCTAAAATTATAACTATCATATAATAATATTTTATATCTTTAACTTAATATACTATATTAAAACAATGAATGTGATTGTCTTGGGATGAGTATATAATCTTACGTAGACTAAGACGACTAACATAGTTCAAACTTTTTTCGTATACCTACTTACCTATTCACCATAATTTATACAGACATTATAACATAATTGATACAACCTTTGCAAACTGCAGGCCACAGGGTATAGGTATTATAGGTACCTATATAATACCAAGATTGGTTGCTGTGTAAAGGTAGAAATACTTTTCAAATTACATTATTTTGTCGAATAGATATGGTTTCTATTGAAAATATTATTTTTTAATTTTTACTACAATATACCATTAATTAATTAATTATTCATCTATAGACAAGTGGTTTTCAATCAATTTTATTATTTATATAACTAAAGGCTAGAGTACAAGATTCCATATAAGTTTTGCTTTCATGGATTACAAAAAAAAAAAAAACTGTGCATAATTTCATTCATTAGATATTTAAATTAATTTAAATAGGAGTAGCGATTTTAGTTATTTATTTGTAATAATGTAATTCAAAAATGTTATTCGTGGAGTCTAGAAACTTTTATGTATATTTTTATGTTTCTATACCTATACACAATGATATTTTCAAAATATTTAGACCAATTTATCTATTGCCAAATTAAGTACACCGTTCTTATAACTACGGTTATAGTTTGTAATAACTCATAAGTTAAGAACAATAATATATGATAAAATTATATACTATATGGCCAGTATACGCAAAAATAAATTCAACTTACTGTCGTATTATTAATAATATTAAAATAAATTACTACAGTAGCAATATATTGCATTGTTGATGTACAGTGTGTAGATGCATTGTACATTTGATACATAACACAGAATAAACATGTGAACTCATTATATTACAATTGTTGAATTTATTTTAGATTCTGAGCGGAGCGATGAATGTATTGGTTTTACAATGATGTGTGTTTTTTTTTTATTTTTTTTTTATTTTTTTTTTTATTTTTTTTTATTTTTTATTTTTTGTGTCTGTCATCACGTTTTGGGACAGTAAAAGTGCTTAGATTTTCTTCAATAGTACCTTTTCTGATAGGAAAGTGAATCTAGTTGGTACTTTGGGGGGTCAAAAGTAAACATTTTTCAGTAGTTTTCAAAAGTACCGTGAAAAACAAATGGAAAATTAAGGAAAAAACGGGAATTTTTACGCAACATTGATTTTCGATAAAATCGATTTTGGTTTTTGGTGTAAGTCTAAAAAAAATGACGGTAAATACATGAAATTTTACTGAATGTTTATATAAGCGGTTTCTATATACCATACCGTTTTCAAAATATTTTGACTTATTTTGAGCTGTTTACAGACATTTTAAACTTCCAATCTTTTTGGTTTTTTTTTTTTTAAAAATCAATAACATTTTATTTATTCGTTAAAAATTCTTGAAAATTTAATAGAATGCTCCTAATATATTGTTTCAAAGGCACATGAAAAATATTAAAAATCTGTAGTCACAATTTTTTTTTCTAAGCATTTAAAGCTGAAATTTTGACAAAATACGTAAAAATGACGAAAATTTGCAAATTATTTAGAGTTAGAAATTCATAAAAATTTTTCTTTTTAAATCTAAGGTTTTAAATTTTAACACAAGATTTAACGTAAGTTTTTCTACTTTTATCAAAAATAAAATATCTAAAAGCAATTAAAAATAATTTTTATGAGTGTTTTTAGTTCATAATTTTACAACATAGGATATTCACTCGATTTCTCATGTAGCGTTTTTCTTATTTGGTTGTAATTCAAAAACGAAAATTGTAGATGCATGAAAATTTCACTAAATGTTTATATTCTCATTTTCTATACACCATTCAATTTTGAAAATATTTTGATTTGTTTGAGCTGTTTAC